>ML863639.1:0-22882 GCA_009831015.1 Picea engelmannii | reverse complement strand
CAAGTCTTGCTGTAAATTAGAATGTCATCTAGATACACCACTACAAAAGTATTGGTGAATGGTTGTAGGATATCATCCATCATCCTCATGAAAGTGGCTGGAGCATTTGTCAAACCAAAGGGCATGACCAACCATTCAAAAAGTCATTCCTTTGACTTGAAGGTGGTCTTCCATACATCTATTTGTTTTATCGGGACTTGGTGGTAGCCAGACTTCAGATCAATCTTACTGAAGTATTTGGCCCCCGTGAGTTGATCCAGGAGGTCATCGATTCGGGGAATCGGGTACCGGTTTCTGACAGTGATTTTATTCAGAGCCCGGTAATCAATACAGAATCGCCAGGTTCCATCTTTCTTCTGTACCAGCACGATTGAGCTCTCTCAAGGTGATGAGATAGGACGTATGTGCCCCTTATGGAGAAGTTCTTGGATATGTCTCTTGATCTCCTCATTCTCTAATAAAGAGCGACGATAGACTGGCCCATTGGGCAGCAGTGCGTCGGGGGTCAGATCGATGGGGTGCTTGACCTGGCAGTGCAGAGGTACCCCTGTAGGTGAGGAGAATATATCTGAGTATTCTTCCACGACCTTATCTACTTGCTTCTGCTATGTGGAGAGGTCGGCCGCATAGACCCTAGATGTGGCTGCGATCTTTCGCTTATTTTGAGAGTGAATCACGAAGAAGACAAACTTCCCCATCTGAGAGATGACCTTCCTGCATTGCCTAGCAGAGATCAAGGAAATAGCACTAGGTGGGACTGCCTCGAGTATCCTGTACAATTTCTTGTTCAAAGTAATAATAACACTACGAGGCCTAGACTCATATACAGCATGACGTTTCCATAAATAAGGTTGGCCCAAAAGAACATCATAAACTTCAAGAGGAGCAACATCACACAATACCTCATCTTTGAAGGGCTTGATGCCATACGACAATCGACACTGTTGGCCGACGCGAAGATCGCTTCCTTGGTGGAGCCATCCAATGGTGTAGGGTTGTGGGGGTGGTGTTGTTGGCAGGGCCAACCGCTTGATGACCTCTGCTGAGATGAGGTTCTTCTGGCTACCGCTGTCAATGATGAAGTGCAGTGGGGTGCCTTTTACCGACATCTGTGAATGGAAGAGGCGCTCTCCTTCTTCTGGATCGTCTGGTTCACCAGGCTGGATTTTGGTGGTAGCAACGGTGGCACTGGGTTCTACGTCAATGATCCATCTTCCCCTTTCTGGTTCTGTCTCGGAGTCAGAATCTGCATTTGATTCAGAGGCTTTCACTTCGGCCACCAACGACTACTTTGAGTGATAGTGAGCAGTGTTATTCCAAGGGCTCTTATGGAAGTCGCACCACTTCCTGGTATCTTTCTTTGTCTTTCCAGTGTCCTTCTTTTCTTGCGGCTTGTACTGGTTGTCTTGATACTGTCCATCTTTGCTCTGTCCTTTGTTCAGTGGGTTGGGGACACCCTTTCCTAGATTTTGTTGTGAGGGGTTCCCAAGCCCAAATTGTAGTGTATTTTGTTTGACCTTCTGCTCGATTTTGACGGCATATCGGTAGGCCGTGCCCAAGGATGAGATGTCTAGAAATTCCATTTCAGTCTGGATGTATCTATGCAGACCACCGCGATACTTGAGCACTAGATGTTGCTCCAAATATTTGATACCCAACTTGGTGCGCAAGGTATGGAAGATATTTGTGAAATCTAGCACTGCTTGGTCTCTTTCTTTCCGCAGTGTGGTCCATTTGGTATACAGGTCGTCATAACTTCCGACAGGGTAGTATTGTTCCTTAATAGCATCCCTGAAGGATTCCCAGGTGGCCGTGACTGAAAATAATGAGATTTCCTCTATTTCCTTTTGCTCACAGAAAGTTTCCCACCAATATTTGACATGGGGAATGACTTTGAGGAGCGCAAAAGTAATCTTTTCTCTATTCAAAAATTTATGAACAGAAAAATACCCTTCTAGTAGATTCAACCACTTGTCTACAACATCTACGTCTATCTGACCTTCAAATATAGGAATATCAAAGTTTATTTGTACCTTGAAGGGGACGGGGCCTCTGTTCGAAGAAGATGCATCGCCTGTTGGTAGTCGCCGAAGGATTTGCGCGAAACTATCCATCATCTCGTTCCTCTGTTGCATGAGGGCTTCCTCAATCAACAATTTGAAAGGATCTCCTATCCTGTCATCTTTATTTTCTCCTGCCATGGGAGGTCGCTTGGGCGTGCGAGAGATTCTGTCCTAAAAAGAAACAAGCTCGAGACGCAACTCTTTGTACTCCGACCTCGTTGGGGACATGCATTAAGACGACAAGGAGCAGACCGCTCTGCTACCACTGATCCATATTTTATGAGAAGAACAAAATGAATATAGATTATTAACAGGTTCTTAACACAAAATAACAGAGATACAGTAAAACTAGTTTTCTATTCAATAACGAAATAAGCTTAACAGTCAGACATGAATGAAGGCATAAAGAATTAGGAAAACTTAATATTTTCTGAGGCATACACAAGTTCTTGTGGCATAAGTAGCATACATACGTGAGGTGACTTATAGAAAGGTCACATACATACACGAGTTATCTGAAGAAAGGGCACGTACATGAGGTAAATATTTGAAAAAGGGTGTACATATGAGTTGCATCATGGTTTGATGGTACAAAACAATTTATGTAGGGTCTAAGATGGTATGTTTCAGGTTTTCATGAATAAAGGTTTGCTTGTATGTATGTTTGATGAATGCATGGGGATGATATATGGTTGAGTTTTGGAGCATGTGCGTGAGGCCTATCTTGGATGTATGGTACAAACTCTAGTGTGTGGATTGAGGCATTTTTGATAAAGTACAATGTTATTTATGTTAAATACTTATCAGTAAGGTTATGGCACTTTGTGATCGGGATTATTTTCAGAACAAAATGAAAGGAGAGATATTACAATGAAATACTCATGAAAATTGCCAGAAAGAGAGAAATACAACAATACTTGATTTCTATTAATGAAAGAATTGTAAAGAGACTATAAAAATACAGAGTGCAAGACTCTCAACTTTATCTCTGAGAAGAGATGTGATGACTACACTCATTCACGAGAATATTATTACAATGAGGCTCTGAAGGCCTTTTTATGATAAACATGAATGCCAAAACCCTAGACATCCAAAAACCTAACCCTAGGAGATGAATCACCAAAATTCATGCAGGCCCCATTTGGGTAAGTTAGTACATTAACTTCCCAAGGCCGTAACTTTTGCATACGATTTCTATTTTAGGTGCATGATAGTCCGTTGGAAAGTTCTTTTATATAACTACGCATTATGCCATCAAACTCTGACTCCATCTACATTTTGACACACCAAAATAACATTGTTTAGGGCCCCAAAACGTCCCTGGAAGTACATGAAGATGTGCTGACATGAAAAAATAAAAAATAATCCAATTGGATTAGGTGGGAGGAAACAAGAATCCACATGGAAGATGTTTAGGGATTTAGACAAGCCCAGAAGTGTAGAACCCACAATTACAAAGAATTAAAAAAGAATGCGTCGAACTAAAAACTGACAAGAGGAGCCAATTGGAATAGGTGGGTGGCCACCAATATCCACCTGGATCAATCCTCCCCCATTAGGAAGCAATGGTCTCCATTGAATTGAGTGCCCAGAGAAGAGGGGAAAACATTTTTTGAATCTGAAGCTTGGTGAGTTGTGTGCCTTGTTGGAGAATTTATGCTTCTTGGCTTGTGGAATACTGTCATAAACCTATTGTTGGAGGCGTTGAATTTATTCCACCAAACTGTTGTCTTTGGGTTGGATGAGGAATTGTATAGGCCCCATTATAGGTGAAGAAACAATATATTTTGTCTCTTCGACAATATTGTTGGGTATGTGTTATATTCTTTGCATTTGTGTGTGTGGTTGTGTCAGATTTGACAATTGCGTCTGACGATTTTGCTATTTTTAGCAGTTTTCTAAATTAATCCTGGATTAAAGTATTGGGGTTTTGGTAGCTACGGAATACCTAAAATATTGTATATATTGTATGGTGAATGGTGAAATTAATACAATGAAGAGTTGAAAGGTGTGGCACCAAGGAAGGCTATTTTTCTCCCGGTTAAGGGTTTCTAGAGTAAATCTCTGTGTACTATGTGTATGAGCCATTGATTAATTTTTGTTTTTCTTAAGAATCTGTATGCATTGCTTTACTTCACATGTTTAAAACTTACAAATTTTCCTTTGTTGGATAGAAGGTGTTGAGGCTGCAGTGGTTGTAGTGGTCTTATGTGCATCCTTTGAACAGACTATGAAGAGGATGAATTTTGTAGTATGAGAGATTACCTTGCGGTGCTGTTTTGGTGGAGCAGTGATCGAAACTACCTCTGTTATCCTGTAGAGTTGACCCCCCAGAGTAATAATGACACTACAGGGTCTAGACTCATAGAAAACATGACATTTCCACATATATGGTTGGCCCAAAACAACATCACAGACATCAAGAGGGGAAACATCACACACTACCTCATCCTTGAAGGGATGGATGCCATATGATAGGTGACACTATTGGATGACGTGAAGATCTCATCCCTGGTAAAGCCACCTGATGTTGTATGGCTGTGGGTGTGGTGTTTATGACAACCCCAACTATTTGATGACATTAACTGAGATGAGGTTCTTCTAGATGTCGTTATCAACAATGAAATGCAATGGAGTCCCCTTCAGCCACATCTGTGAATGGAAGAGGTGCTCCCCCTCTTCAGGATCTACTGATTCTTATAGTTGAATTGTTGTGGTCGCGACAATAGAAATGGGGTCTGTGTTGACGATCTATCTGTTTTCAATATTTTCCGGATCAGATTTTGAATCAGAGTTCGGCTCTGTTTCTTTGAACTCGACCACCAATGAATATTTCGAGCGAAATTCATCAGTGTTGTGCCAGGGGATTTTGTGGAAGTCACACCACTTCCTAGTGTCATTCTTCATCTTTACTTTACCCTTTTTGTCCCATGTCTTGTACTGGTTGTCTATAGGCTATTAGTTAGAGTCATCTTTACCATGCTTTGGTTGTTACAAATTTGCAGACCTGAATTCCCATTTGTTCTGGTGCCTAAATTTTTGCTTGATTTTGACAACATATCGGTAGGGAGCTCCAAATGATGAGATGTTTAGGAAATTCATTTCGGTTTGGATGTACCTATGTAGAGGCCCACGGTATTTCAAAACCAGATGCAGCTCAGAATATTTGATACACAACTTGGTGCGCAAGGTATGGAAATTATTTGTGAACTTCGACATTGTTTGTCTCTTCTCTTACCACAGTGTGGTCCATATCATGTACTAGTCTTCATAGTTATCAACATGATAGTACTATTCTTTGACTGCATCCACAAAAAATTTCCAAGTGGGCTCGACCCCATATATTCTAGATTCCTCTATGGAACTTTGCTCCTAGTAAGTTTCCCACCAATGTTTGACATGGGGAAGAGCCTTGAGGAGTGAAAAGGTGATATTTTCCCCGTTGAAAAAATTTTGAACAAAGAAATAACCTTCTAGTAGATTTAACCATTTTTCTAGGGCATCTGCATCTATCTGACCTTAAAATATGGGACTGTCAAAATTAACTTGTACCTTGAAGGGAGAGGTTCCTCCAAAATGGCCACTTGATGAAGATGTGCTTGTTGCTATCGATAGACATTGAAGGATGTGTTCAAAATTATCCATCATTTCATCCCTCTATCACGTGAGAGATTTCTCAAGCAACATGTTAACAGAATCTTCTGCTCTACTATTTTTCTTTTATGCCGCCATCAAGGGTTTCTTGGGTGTGTGAGAGTGATTTTCCTCAAGAGAGACAAACTCGAGACCCAACTGACTATACTCGGACCTCATCGGGGACATGCGATAAAAAAAAATCAAGAGCATCCTGCTCTGATACCACTGATATGGATTATTTTCGGAACAAAATGAAAGCAAAGATATTACAATGAAATACTCCTGAAAATTGCCAGAAACAAAGAAATAGAACAATACTTGATTTCTATTAATGAAATAATTGTAAAGAGACTGTAAAAATATAGAGTGTAAGACTCTCTAGAATGGTGGCAACTTTATCTCTAAGAAGATATGTGATGACTACGCTCATTCACCACAAGATGATTACAATGAGGCTCTGAAGGCCTTTTTATGATAAACATGAATGAAAAAACCCTAGACATCCAAAAACTTAACCCTAGGAGATGAAACGCCAAAAGTCATGTGGGCCCCATTTGGGTAAGTTAGTATATTAACTTCCCGGGGTCGTAACTTTTGCATACGATCTCTGTTTTAGGTGTGTGATAGCCCGTTGGAAAGGTCTTTTAGAGAGCTATGCATTATGTTGTCAAACTTTGAATCCGTCTAAAATTTTACTGTGTCATGCAAAAATAAAATTGTTTAGGGCCTCAAAATGAACCTAGAAGTACAGATGTGCTGACATGAAAACATTCAAAATCATCCAGTTGGATTAGGTGGGAAGGCACCAACATCCACCTAGAAGATGTGTAGGGCTTCAAACAATCCTGGAAGTGTAGAAACCACAATTACAAAGAAGTAAAAAAGAACATGTTGAACTAAAAAATGACAACATGAGCCAGTTGGAACAAGTGGGTGGCCACCAATATCCACTTGGATCACTTTCTTTATGATGCATATCATGGGTAATGTGATACTAGCTAGAGGTATTATTGTTGCATTTTACTTGTTGTTATAAGGAAGATATGTTGTATCACATGGATGGTACATATGTGAGCTCTATTGATATATCTTTATATGTATTGTTGGAGTTCTACTTTTTGAATGTCATGGAATTTGGGTGATATACATGTTGTGTAAATGATTGAGACACTAAGTTGATGAGTTGGCATATATGTTGCATGTTTATTGAGGCCTACTTGTTGAGATACATTGTTGGTGCATATCTTGGATACATTGGCACATGGTTTATGGTAGTTGGTTGAGACATATCATGAGTGATATGACACTTTTTTGAGGTACATGGTTTGCATGTTGTATGGTTGATGATGTTATTGATACGTCTGTATGAGGCACTTGTTGGTGATCTGTATACATGCTTGGTACACATTTGGCACATATTCTTAGCATATGGTTGAGATACATTTCATGGTATATGGTTTATGTGCATGGTTGGCACATGTTATGGTGATGTTGGTACATATTGATGAAATCATAACTGATCTATGAATGATGCATGATTGATACCTACTTGATGTATTGTTATAGGCACTTTCTAGTTGGCATAGATGTATGGATATACTTTTAGAAGCACATATTGATTGTACATCTTGTTGACATTTGTGAGTAGTATTGGTTGATGCACATCTTGGTGATATTGTGCACATGGTTGAGATTTGTCTTAATGATTGATCTTGGTGAATGGATCTGATTTGGTTGATGATATTGTTGTGACATGTTAGTTTGGTGCATGGTTAATGCATTGGTTAGTGATACAGGTTTGGTGCATGGTTAATGCACTTGTTGGTGATACAGGTTTAATGCATGGTTGATGAAATTGTTGATGGTACAAGTGTAGTATGATGCATGGTCAGGTCCAAGGATCGTCAAAGGAATAACATATTGTTGTTTTCTTGATACAATATTGTTGAGTAGTTGATCAGTGTTCTGGTAGAGTAGAAATTCCCACAACATAAACATATTATAGTGGTATCATATTGTTCACAATGATTACATGGAATCTTGCAGAGATGACAAGGGGAGATTTACCCAAAGGAGGAATTATTCTTTTTCCCATGATTGGTTACAAAGGTATGATCCTAGGAGGAGAGATGGTAAAGATGATCATAGAGGGAGCATTGGAAGCCAAACCATCAACATTGAATTAGAGTGATATCCTTTGTCAAAGGAGGAGAGATTCATAATTTTCATGTAGAACAACCCAATGGATAGTGCATCCAAGGGGAGTAGCCTCAGGGATAGTTCAGTCAGGGGGGGGGTATCCCCAAAGAGATATACCATTTGTCATTGAGGCTAGAGGGGGAGAGATAGAAACATTTATGAAGAGCGATGATCATAGAGGGAGCATGGGCATCGCCATGTCTAAGTGTTTCCATCAATGATTGATGTTGAAATCAATGTTGGTGTTACCATCAATGCCAAAGGGGGATATTATTGTACTATGTTGTCATTGATTTCAAAGGATTTATGTCAAAAGGTTGATGTCAAGTAGTATCATAGTGATGTATTTTCATTGATGTCAAGGTTGATATCAAAGGAAGTTGTACCATTGATGTCATGTCATGTTTCTATAGAAAGTACCAAATGGATGAACTCCAAAGTGGTCATGTAATACCCATGTTTCCCCCAACTTATAATTAATCATTATTTATGATTACCATGATATGGCATGTGAACAATGTAAATGTATTATTTTTTAGATTTCCAAAGACTAACTATGGGGGTGAAGCCTTGAAGTAATGGCCATGATATCACTAGAGGAAAGAATGATCAAACTGTAGAGAGGGTTCATTATGTCAAAATGACCCAATTCTCCTTGTTGAAATAATGAGCCCCATCCTGATTCCAAGCGAAATCAATTAATGAGAAAATATTGGTGGTTGAACCACCAACTACACCAATGACTGGAAGCATGGAGGGCCTCACTGAGAATACATAAAACTATCATCTCTTAGTACCACAAAGGGTATCCTTCTTGTAGGCATAGATTGAACCGAGTTCCTTCTGGAAGAAGGAATATGATAGGTATAGAAACTTCCTAGGAGAAGAGGGTAGAGGTGCACAAATGGGACTGAGGACGATTCATAAAGAAGAGAGCATGTGAGGCTCTCGAGTTTTAGGAATAACTAAAATCTTAAGTTGTTATCGTTATAGGAGAGAACCAAAGGAGGAATTTGATCTTTGAGGAAGATAATTGCTGAAAGGAATGCACTAGCACATGCAATATAAATATCAGATAACTCGTGGAAGAGTTTTGAACTAGAGCATAGAACACCCGAAGCCCAAATTGGATAAAAAGAGGGTCGTGATCTTGGTGTTGGCTAGAAATAAACTGGTGTTGTAAGGAGAGGGTGTTGAGGGAAAATGTAGCTGTGAAGGGACTCTCTTGAATAGAGGAAATCCAACTTAGAAGGCATTTGATAAACCTTGTGGAGGTCCTAACCTCAATGGGGAAGAATGGATACTTCTATTATTTCCAGACAAGTGTAGTTTTGAAGACAAAGGAATTGTTTATTGTTGGTATCATAGACCAGTGATCTGTCCTTATCCAAAGAAAGAAGGTCATGAAAATATCGTCGAAGCTCCAGAAGCCAGAGTGATGTGGCATGCTAACATCACCTAGGACAATGTGGAACCATAGTAGGTGTTCCATGTGTCACCCCGATTCGTGACTTTCACAAACCTTATGTGTCAAATGGACCTTGACACGTGTCACTAGTTGATTGGGCCACATGTCACCCTTGTCTTTTGCCAAATGTATTCCTCCTGGATCATGGCCAATTGATCTAATGGTTGATACGAGTTCAGAACTTCGGGACTCCAAAGTTTTTTGAGTGATGGAATTCTTGGGATAAAATGGTTGTAGGCCCGGACCTACATGTCCCTATTCAAATATTTAATGTGCATTCACATGTAAGTGCAGACTCTTTGAGAGTTCGGATCTTCGAGACTCTGTATGTTTGGGGTGATAGAATGAACAAGTTAAAATATGTCAAAGGCCCAAACCTACCTTCCCATACTCCAATGTTATAATAAACATTAAACATAATTAATTATATTGTGGGGTAATGTAATTACTAGTATTTACGTAAAGGCATAATATAGGTGGGACCCTCTCCACAAATTCGATATTTGGGAGTTTTGGGGGTATGTTCATAATAACACGATGAAGAAACTCACTGGATTCTGGAGACTTAGGAGTTTATCAAACTTAATAATCCTAAGTCCTCCTTTGATATATTTAATTAAATTAATAGGCCAATAAGAGCTAGACAAGCGTCGACCTCTGGTTGAGTGAGTCTTTGTATGCTATGATGAGGTGGCATGATAGGTGATAAATAACCACATGGGTGACACATGCAGATGAAAGAACCTATTCGATAAAGGCATAAATTTTTTTTAAGGACCATAACTTTCATTCCAGAACTCAGATCTAGAAAAAATAATAGTCATTGGAAAACCCTCGTCGAATCTAAGGCGATGTAATCCTAGTTTTAGGGATTCGAGATGATTGAGAAAAGAGAAATTCTTATGCCCCATCCCTTAAAAGGATACCTAAGGAGTTATGTGTGTTACATATCCCCTTATGATGAAATCCCTCATAGGAAGACGCTCTTGGATAAATTTCTCAAAGTGGTCCCCTTATGGTGAAAGTCCTCAATGGAAGACTCTTTGTGAAGTCCAAATGGTTAAGTGGTTGAGTAATCCTAGCAATGTGGTTATGAGAATCAAATTTTTGTTGAGGAATAATGTAATTAAGGTCAATGAATTTGTATGTGAGACTATCATGGATGGATAGTGCATGTCATTTCATTTTCGTTGATATGTGGTACGTCATGTAGTCCCTCACAGCTAAGGAGATATGGCTTAGTGAAGTTGGAGAACCCTCATGAATTATCTAGAATCCCCTAGAAGGTCAAATAAGTCAAATTATTCTAGAAGAAGTTGACTAGTCAAAGTGGTTGTAACTAGGATTTAATGATGGGTTAAGTTGTTGCAAAAGAAAATAATTAAAAATAAATTAGTTGCAACTAGAAGTGGTGAGATTCCTATTTTTGGGTAGAGTGGTTATAAGTGGACAAAGTAGTTAGAAGTGCGTTATATCTAAAAGAGGGAAGTTGGTTAGAATATAACCCCTAAAAGAAGCTACTTGGAGAATATAAATAAGAGAGCAAGGGTCTCTTATGATGATGATCTTTGAGCATATTGAATATCTATTATCTTGTGAAAGGTCTATTGTAGGTACCCATTGATACATCTGACGTTACTCAAGTTTGAGGTAGCAAAGGAAGGTTGACGACGAAAGTTTCGGAGCTTCAGAAAAACCCTATTTTCTGAAGCATACACAGGTTGCAGTGGAGGAGGTTGCATACATATGTAGGTTGTTGTGGCTAAGGTAGCATGCATACGTGGGTTGTAGGAGAATAGGGTGCATACAGTTGAAAGGGTCATGAAAAATTGAGTAGATGTTGATGCCAGGTCCCTGAACTCTAATGCAATTTCCCAGGTCAACATTCTACACGTTCAGATCATTTACAAAAGTTTTGGTATGGCTACATGTTTTTTTTAATGATCACCTTTGCTTATCATATGGTGAATGATTGAGGCATTCTTGATATGGTTGTTGCGATATATGGATATGGTATATGTTGGTTGGTTGGCTGAGTGAGAAACATTCTTATTTATGGTATAGTTATGATATGGTTGAGGGATATCTATGTTGTATGATTATGTATGCATGAGGGACATACACATGTTGTTGGATTGTACATATGGAACAGGTTGGTTGCAATGACAAGTTGTAGGTGGATGTGATAGAGGCAGTTAAAGTTTGAAGTGTCAAAAGTTTCTGAGCTCCAAAAAGATGGAAAAACATAGTTTTTTGAAGGTGTAAGCAAGTTGACATAGGGAAGGCCACGTACATAAATGTGATGCAATATATATAGGCCATGTACATACGCGTGATGCAGTATAGACAGGTCATGCACTTGTTGGAAGATTTTTTTTGTCTACAAGTTGGGTCTTGTATTGAGAGTCGGTACTCTCTTGGAGTTGGTGTTATTTTTTAGTTCGTGCTAATAAACCCCAAAGACTATAGTCTCATGTAACACATAATACAAAACCATACACATATATCTAGTGTTCTTTGTGTTTACTATGGTGATGGTTTACAGTTCTCTATTATTGATCAATGTTGTTGACACATGCAAGTAGCTAAGTATGAATGAATAAAATGTTTGAAGTGGTTGCTAGCTAAATTTTTGAAAGAAGTGTAAAAATATCCCTACACTGATTCACCCCCCCCTCCCCCCTCTCAATGTGTTCAGTGTGTCCAACAATTGGTATCAAAGCCAAGTTTTCATCATAAGCCTTACAAGCTTGAAGGAGATCCATGGACACACAAATGGATGAATATGCAGAAGAAGTTCCCTTCTTTGATGAGACATATTACTCAACATGGAGGATAAATATGAAAGGATATTAGAATTCAAAAGGAACAGGTGTTTGAGATACATTTGTTGATGGATCAGTTCCCTCAAAGAATCAGTCAAAATTTGTAGCTCAGAAGGAAGCAAAGAAGAATAATGTATTGCCTTTCAAGATCATCTTCAATGGAATTTTAGGTTCTGTCACAGAAAGCATAGGAAAGTGTACCTCCTCCAAGGACTTATGGTTGAAGCTAGAGATGTCTTATCAAGACCCGGTCATCAATGAAGGTAAAGACTCTCTAAAATATTCTAATTGAAATAATCTAAATGTAATAATGTTGAATATTCTCCTGCAAATGAAGAAGAAGATCTAGAGGTAGTTTGTGTAGAATAAACTAACAATTATCTTATAGATGAAGAAGAATATTTGTTGAAGTTTAAAGATAATATTATAGATGTGTTAGAAGAAGTAGAAGATAATCCATATGATTTTGAGGATCTTGAAAGAATCACTAAGGAGTCCGTAGAAAAGTATCAAAGGCATATCATGGCACTAAAACAAATGCTCAAGAAATAAGAAGGAAGTGAAACAACTAAGCAAAGGACTCAATTAGAAGAAAAAGAAGAAGAGATTAAGAGACTAAAGAACGAAATAATTAGTCAAGCAGAAGAAAAGAAGAAGGTAGATCATGAGCTTAGAAAAATCCTTGAAGAGATTAAAGAAATAACAGAAATCAATGTCAATCTATGGACCCAACTTGAAAAATCCAAAAGGATAGAGGAACTATTGAAGAATCAAGTAAATTAAAAAGAATAATCATGACATAAGATGGAAAGAGAAGTAGTTGATATCAGAAGGAAAGCAGAGAAGTAAAAAATATTCATGAACAACTCAAATATCTTGGATGAAATATTGGATAGTCAAATATCACCAAATGATAAATCCGGTCTTGGATACAACAAGGAAACAACACATTCTGAAGCTAGAACTTCTAAGAAGCATGATGTAGGTCCTTCATTTTCAAAGGGTGAAAGTAAATCTGCAAGTCAAGCACATGCACAAAGAAAGTAAACCATCAAAAGAATAGAGCAAGGAAGACACCAAGAATCCATTCCTACACCTCAAAGAAAATTCAGAAGAGAGACACCTTCAAGGTTGACACACAAGCAAAGGTATGAAATTTTTTTCATACCTTTGCTTGTGTGTATGAATATGAATATGTTCACAAAGCTTTGGATTGCAGACATTATGCAAGGAAAGGTGTTGGAAGATTCCATGACATCCTAAGATGTTGGATATATAATCTTGTGGGACATATTGTTGCACATTGTCACACCATGAGATGCTACATCTGTAGTGGGCTTGGCCACAAATCCCAAGATTGTTGGAATTCAAGAAGATAGTCAGTGAGGAATGGTTCATACAATATAGCAAGAAGATCATGGAAGAAATAAAATATTGAAAGGATGGAAGATGAAAGAACAAGTGCTTAGAGAACATGACACTTTCAGAAGTGGAATAAGAAGTCTGGACAACCAGACATAAATGAAGGCATAAAGAATGAGGAAAGCTTAATATTTTCTGAGGAATATGCGGGTTCTTGTGGGAGCAGTCACATACATACACCAGATGACTTATAGAAAGGTCATGTACATATGCGAGCTGTCTGAAGAAAGGCCATGTACATGAGGTAAATATTTGAAAAAGGGTGTACAGATGAGTTGTGACATGGTTTGATGGTACAACACAGTTTATGCAGGGTCTGAGATGGCATGTTTCAAGTTTTCATGAATAAAGGTTTACTTGTATGTATGTTTGATGAATGCATGTTGATGATATATGGTTGAGTTTTGGAGCATGTTCTTGAGGCCTATCTTGGATGCATGGTACAAACTCTAGTGTGTGGATTGAATCATTTATGATAAAGTATAATTTTGGTTATGTTAAATACTTATCAGTAAGGTTATGGAACTTTATTTATGAGGAATATTATGGGTCATGTGATACTAGCTAGAGGTATTATTGCTACAGTTTAATTGTTGTTCTGAGGTAGATATGTTGTAGCACATTGATGGTACATATGTAAGATCTATTGATATATCTTGATATGTATTGTTGGAGGTCTACTTGTTGAATGTCTTGGAATTTGGTTGATGTACATGTTGGGTACATGATTGAGACCTTAGTTGATGAGTTGGCATATATGGTGCATGTTGATTGAGGCCTACTTGTTGATAAACATTGTTGGTGCATATCTTGGATACACTTGCACATGGTTTATGGTAGTTGGTTGAGACATATGATGAGTGATATGACACTTGTTTGAGGTACATGATTGTCATGTTGTATGGTTGATGATGTTATTGATGCATATGTATGAGGCACTTGTTGGTGATCTATATACTTGCTTGGTACACATTTGGCACATATTCTTAGCATATGGTTGAGACACATTTCATTGTATATGATGTATGGTATATGGTTGATGTGCATGGTTGGCACATGTTATGGTGATGTTGGTACATCTTGATGAAATTATAGTTGATCTATGGATGATGCATGATTGGTACATACTTGATACATTGTTATGGGCACTTGGTAGTTGTCACATATGTATGGATATACTTTTAGAAGCACATCTTGATTGTGGTACATCTTTTTGATGTTTGTGAGTAGTCTTGGTTTATGCAAATCTTGGTGATATTGTGCACATGGTTGAGAGTTATCTTAATGATTTATCTTGGTGAGTGGAAATGATTTGGTTGATGATATTGTTGTGACATGTTGGTTTGGTGCATGGTTAATGCATTGGTTGGTGATACAGGTTTGGTGCATGGTTGATTCACTAGCTGGTGATACAAGTTTAGTGCATCATTTATGCACCTGTTGATGGTACAGGTACAATATGATGCATGGTCATGTCCAAGGATCGTCAAAGGAATAACAAAGTATTGTATTCTTGATATAATATCATTGAGAGGTTGATTAGTGTTTCGGTAGAAAAACAACATCCAAAGCAGAAACATAATACAGTAGTAGAATATTATTCACTGTGATTACATGGAATATTTCAAATAAGATATGGGGAGGCATACCCATAGGGGGAGTTATTATTTTTCCCATGATTAGTTATAGAGGTATGATCCTAGGAGGAGAGATGATAAAGATGACCATAGAGGGAGAATTGACAACCATGCCATCAACATTGCATCAAAGTGATATCATTTGTCAAACGGAGAGAGATTCATCAAATGCATGGAGAACAACCCAATGGATAGTTCATCCAGGGGGAGTGGCCTCAAGGACAGTTCAGTTAGGGAGAGTAGCCCCAAAGAGATATACCCTTTGACATTGATGTCAAAGGGGGAGAGATAGAAATATTAATGAAGAGCGATGATCACAGAGGGAGCATGAGCATTGCCATGTCTAATTGTTTCCATCAATGATTGGTGTTGACATCAATGTTGGTGTTGCCATCAATTCCAAAGGGGGATATTGTTGTACTATGTTTTCATTGATGTCAAGATTTATATCCAAGGAAGTTGTATCATTGATGTCATGTCATGTTTCTATAAGAAGTACCAAATGGATGAACTCCAAAGTGGTCCCCTTATGGTGAAAGACCTTATGGGAAGACACTCTCAGATAAAGTTCTCAAAGTGGTCCCCTTATGGTGAAATCCCTCATGGGAAGAATATTTTAGAAGTTCAAATGGTTAAGTGGTTGAGTAATCCTAATGGTGTGGTTATGAGACTCAAAGTTTTGTTGAGGAATAATGTAATGAAGGTCAGTGAATTTGCAAGTGAGACTATCATGGATGGTGAGTACATTTCGTGTCATTTCTAGGGATATGTGGTATACCATGTAGTTCCTCACAGTTGAGGAGATGTGGCTTAATGAAGTTGGAGAACCCTCATGAATTATCTAAAATCCCCTAGAAGGTCAAAGAAGTCAAATTATTCTAGAAGCCCCTAGAAGAAGTTGACTAGTCAAAGTGGTTGTAACTAGGAGTTAATCATGGGTTAAGTTGTTGCAAAAGAAAATAATTAAAACTAAATTAGTTTCAACTAGAAGTGGTGAGATTCATATTTTTGGATAGAGTGGTTGTAAGTGGACAAAGGAGTTAGAAGTGGGTTATCCCTAAAAGAGGGAATTTGGTTAGAAGATAACCCCTAGAGGAAGCTACTTGGAGAGTATAAATAAGAGAGAAACGGTTTCTTATGATGATGATATTTGAGCATATTGAATATCTATTATCTTGTGAAAGGTCTATTGCAGGTACCCATTGATACATCTGAAGTTACGCAAGTCTGAGGTAGGAAAGGAAGGTTGACGATAAAAGTTTCAGAGCTTTAGAAAAACCCTAGTTTTTGAATTATACACAGGCTACATTGGATGATGTCACATACATATGCAAGCTATCATGGATGAGGTAGCGTACATATGTGGGATGTAGGATAATAGGGCACGTACAACTGAAAGGGTCATGAAAAATTGAGTATATTTTGGTGCTCATTGAAGTCTGAAGCAGGTTCCTAGGTTAGCATTCTACAGGTTCAGGTCATTTACATAAGTTCTGGTATGGATACATGTTTTTTTTAATGATCACCTTTGTGTATGATATGGTGAATTCTTGAGGCATTCTTGATATTGTTCATGTGATATCTAGATATGGTATATGTTGGTTGGTTGGTTGAGTGAGAAGCATTCTTATGTATGGTACAATTTTGATATGGTTGAGGGATATATATGCTATATGATGATGTATTCATGTGGGACATACATATGTTGTTGGATGGTACATATGAAACATGTTGGTTGCAGTGACAGGTTGCAGGTGGATGTAACAAAGGAGGTGAAGGTCTGAAGGGCCAAAAGTTTCAGAGTTAAAGAAAGATGGAAAACCGTAGTTTTTTTAAGGTGTATGTAGGATGACAAAGGGAAGGTCACGTACATATGTGTTTTGCAGTATAGAAAGGTCATGTAGATACATGTGTTGCAATATAGACAGTTCGCTTATCTGTTGGTTGATTGGTTTCTTTCTACAATTTGGGTCTTCTATGTGGGGGTTGGATTCCTCACATCTCGGTTGGTGGTGAGATCTGCAAGCTAGGTATTTTATTGAGAGTTTATACTCTCTTGGAGTTGGTGCTCTTTTTCAGTTGGTGTTGATAAACCCCAGAGATTGTATTCTCTTGTAACACATAATACAAAAATCTTACACATATATCTGATGTTCTTTGTGTTTACTATGGTGATTTCTTATAGTTCTCTATTATTAATAAATGTTGTTGACACATGCAAGTAGCTAAGTATGAATGAATAATTTGTTTCAAGTGCTTTCTAACTAAATTTTTGAAAGAAGTGTAAAAAGAGCCCTACACTAATTCACCCCCCCTCTCTCAGTGTGGTCAGTGTGTCCAACAATTGGTATCATAGCCAGGTTTTCATCATAAGCCTTACAAGCTTGAAGGAGATCCAAGGAAACACAAATGTATGAAAATGAATAAGAAGTTCCCTTCTTTGATGAGACAGATTACTCGACATCGAGAATAAATATCAAAGGGTATTTGAAGTCAAAAGGAGCAGGAGTTTTGGATACAATTGTTTTTGGATCATATCCCTCTAAGAATTAGTCAAAATTTATAGCTCAAAAGGATGCAAAGAAGAACAATGCAGTGGTATTCAAGATCATCTTTAATGTACTTTCAGGTTTTGTCAAAGAAATCATAGGAAAATGTACCTCCTCCAAGGACTTATGGCTGAAGCTATAGAAGGCATATCAATACTCAGTCATCAATGAAGGTAAAGACTCTCCAAAATCTTCTAATTGCAATAATTCTAAATGAAATAATGTTGAATTTTATCCTACAAATGAAGAAGAAGATTTATAGGTAGTTTGTTTAGAATCAACTAACAATTATCTCATAGATGAAGAAGAATATTTGTTGAAGCTTAAAGATAAATTTATATATGTATTATAAGAAGCATAACATAATCCATATGCTTTTGAGGATATTGAAAGAATCGCTAAGGAATCCCTATTAAAGTATCAAAGGCATATCATGGCACTAAAAAAAATGCTCAAGAACCAAGAAGGAAGTGAAACAACTAATCAAAGGACTCAATTAGAATAAAAAGAAGAAGAGATCAAGAGACTAAAGAATGAAATAATTAGTCAAGAAGAAGAAAAGAAGAAGGTAGATGATGAGCTTAGCAAAATCCTTGAAGAGCTTAAATAAATAAGAGAAATGAATGTCAATATAAGGACCCAACTTTAAGAAGCCAAATGGATAGAGGAACTATTGAAGAATCAGGTAAATGAAAAAGAAGAATCATGCCATAAGCTGGAAGAAGAAGTAGTTGATCTCAGAAGGAAAGAAGAGAAGTAAAAAATATTCATGAACAACTCAACTATATTGGATGAAATCTTGGATAGTCAAATATCACCAAATGATAAATCTGGTCTTGGATACAACAAGGAAGCAACACATTTTGAAGCTAACACTTCTAAGAAGCATGATGTAGGTCCTTCATTTTCAAAGGGTGAAAGTAAATTTGCAAGTCAAGCACCTGCACAAAGCAAGGAAACCATCAGAAGAACAAAGCAAGGAAGACACCAAGAAGCCATTCCTACACCTCAAAGAAAATGTAGAAGAGAGACACCTTCAAGGTTGACACAAAAGCAAAGGTATGAAAATGTTTTCAATGGTCATTGTTTCTCATGTAATGAATACAATCACAAAGCTTTATATTGTAGAACTCATGCAAGTAAAACTATAGGAATATTCAATGACATCCTAAGATGTTGGATATGTAATATTGTTGGACACATTGCTACACAATTTCACACCATGAGATGTTACAGTTGCAGTGGGCTTGGCCACAAATCCTAGGATTGTTGGAATTCAAGAAGACATTCAATGATGAATGATTCATACAATATGGGAAGAATAGCATGGAAGAAAGAAAATATTGAAAGGATGGAAGCTGAAAGAACAAGTACTCAGAGGAAAAGACACTCTCAAAATTGGATGAAGAAGACTAAACAACCAGACATGAATGAAGGCATAAAGAATGATGAAAACTTAATATTTTCTGAGGAATATGCGAGCTCCTGTGGGAGAAATCACATGAATGCACGAGGTGAATTATATAAAGGTTGTGTACATATGCGAGTTGTTCGAAGAAAGGTCATGTACCCAAGGTAAATATTTGAAAAAGGGTGTACAGATGAGTTGCAACATGGTTTTATGGCACAACACAGTTTATGCAGGGTATGAGATGGTATGTTTCAGTTTTTCATGAATAAAGGATTCTTTGTATGTATGTTTTATGAATGCATGGTAATGATATATGATTAAGTTTTTTAGCATGTGCTTGAGTCCTATATTGTATGCATGTTACAAACTCTAGTGTGTGGATTGAGGCATTTTTGATAAAGTACAATGTTGGTTATGTTAAATACTTATGAGTAAGGTTATGGAACTTTGTTTATGAGGTATATCATGGGTAATGTGATACTAGCTAGAGGTATTATTGTTGCATTTTACTTATTGTTCTGAGGCAGATTTGTTATAGCACATGGATGGTACATATGTGAGCTCTATTGATATATCTTGAGATGTATCGTTGGAGGTCTACTTGTTGAATGTCTTGGCATTTGGTTGATGTACATGTTGGGTACATGATTGAGACACTTAGTTGATGAGTTGACATATATGGTGCATGTTAATTGAGGCTTACTTGTTTAGATACATTTCTGGTGCATATATTGGATACATTTTCACATGGTTTATGGTAGTTGGTTGAGACATATCATGAGTGATATGAAACTTGTTTGAGGTACATGGTTGGAATGTTGTATGGTTGATGATGTTATTGATGCATCTATATGAGGAAATTTTTGGTGATCTATATACATGCTTGGTACACATTTGCCACATATTCTTAGCATATGGTTGAGATACATTTCATGGTATATGATGTGTGGTATATGGTTGATGTGCATGGTTGGCACATGTTATGGGGATGTTGGTACATATTGATAAAATCATAGTTGATCTATGGATGATGCATGATTGGTACATACTTGATACATTGTTATAGGCACTTGCTAGTTGACATATATGTATGGATATACTTTTAGAAGCACATATTGATTGCAATACATCTTGTTGATGTTTGTGAGTAGTCCTGGATAATGCACATCTTGGTGATATTTTTCACATGGTTGCAAGTTTTCTTAATTATTTGTCTTGGTGAATGGATCTGATTTAGTTGATGAGATTGTTGTGAAGGGTTGGTATGGATCATGGTTAATGCACTATTTGGTGATACAGGTTTGGTGCACGGTTGATGCACTGGTTGGTGATACAGGTTTAGTTGATGGTTCATGCACTTGTTTATGGTACATGTAGAATATGATGCATGGTGAGGTCCAAGGATCGTCAAAGGAATAATATATTATTGTATTTTTTATAGAGTATCATTGAGCAGTTGATCAGTGTTCTGGTAGAGCAACATCATCCGCAACAGAAACAAATTACAGTGGTAGCATATTGTTCATAGTAATTACATGTCATCTTGCAAAGAAGACAGAGGAAGTAATTGTTACACATCAACATTACTTGCTTTGATAAGTGTCGCAAGTGTCGCATGTTCCTCACAACTGTCGCAAGTGTCGCATGTTGTTCACAAGTGTCGCAAATGTCACACAAAGCATACTGCCATGATGATGACACTAAGGAGACACTTAGAATACCTCAAACACCTAATTTGGAGGAAGAGGGATGGTTAACTGAAGTCAGGTATCTCTTCCCATCTTAAAGAAGCTTTCAAATTAAAGTTTTAGAAGGGAGCGCTCCCCTACATCACCCTTAGGAGTGTTGGCGCTCCCCTACAAGGTACTGGGGAGAGTTATAACACCAAAATGCCCTTTTGAAGAAGCGCTATAGATCTTTAGAGTGATGGCGCCCCCCTTGAGCCTACTAGGGAGCGTTATAGCACCCTGATGCCCCTTTTGAGGGAGCGCTGTCTAATCTAGGCGGCAATTGATCTGTTGAGGAGAATAAGGGGAGGATCTTTCAATCTTGGAAGGTAGTTGCATTTGAATTCCTGGTTCAGTCATGATCTTAGGATAAGATCCTTGGTTCAAGGAGGGAAATCCTCAACTTACCCTAAAGATACCTCAAGAGGTTAAGCCTCTCTAAACCTATATAAGCAGGCTCTATGATGGTGAAAAGGGGGAAGAATTGCAAGCATGAAACCTATGATCTTATAGGAAACACACAGTGAACTGGAGGAGAGTAATCAGTGAAGTTGCTGTCATATGAGTTGTGGATCTTTCGAGCAAGGGTTAGAAAACGGGAACATGACGAAGCTGTCGCATTCGCATCTACAGTTGTAAGTTACTTCTGTCATTGTTCTCATTAATATGACACACTTGGCCTGTTTCTTTCTAGTTTGTGTTTAATCTTACATGAGATTATCTCTAATATATAGATCTATTTTCAAGCTAATATCAATAGAGTAGGAAGTGGTTGTACTATTGTTTGTCTACAGGGCTCATTGAGGAGCGAAAGATTGGAGCTCAACTTGGAGCGTGCAGGGACAAACACCGGTAAAAGGTACTTTTGTTCTCCTTCTTCCTCATGCATTAGTTTGTATAGATATGAAAGGAAGTCAGTGTCCATGTTAAGAATCTTTTGTCTTAAGAGTTAAGAGTCTAGCTCTCAAGAAGAGATCTACCTGTCCACAGGGAGATTTTCCTTCAACAGAAACTGGCGACTCCACTGGGGAGAATCAAATCGAAACTTTTAGTTTTGATCTTCCTCATAGACCTTGTCTTTCTCTTTGATTGATGTCAGACCTTGTTCACCCCTTTATATCTTATTGCACTTGCTGATTGACTCTTTACCCCATCACACTCAGCCTGATTGTCAAAATTTGATTCAAATTTTCGGTTTTTGGACCTTTTGTGAGTTTTTTGAGCCTGGCGCCCTCCTACCCATGTTAGCAGAGCGCCAAAACTCCATGGAAGTGTTAGATAGAGCTTTATAACACTCTAGTGGCCCTTATACCAGAGTGTCATCCCTCTTTTGCCCAAAATCTCTTCAAAAATTCCATTTTTTGGAGGTCCAGACCCTGTTTCTTCACTTGTTGAGCTGCTTTGTGATTCAATGATGCTTCCTTTGACATTTGACATGCTTCCTCCTGAGAAGTAAACACCTTTTTGCTTAGATTTTATGCCCTTCTTTCTTATTTTTGAGTTTTTACTATTGAGAGCTTGAAATCAATATGTTGCTTTCTCCTCTCCTATCCGACTGAGCATGAACTCTAGTGAAGGACATTTGAAGTCTGTAACTCTTCTCATTTGGTTCTTTGAGGTCATCTGATCCAATTTCTTTCTCCTTCGTTTTGCGTTTTTTATTTTCTTTCTCTTGTTTGATTGCAAAAGGGTGTGTTGTTTGTGTGAAATCTGCATATTCTTGTCTGAATCTCCTTGATCTGAAAGGGTAGTTAGAAAGAGAAATTTTTCATTGAATTGATTATCATTCGCATACAAACAACAAAAGTACATCTTAGTGATTAGTTTGCATATTAGTTTGCATTTCTGAAATGTTGTAGCATCATATTGGATTTGATTGAGAACAAAATTGATTGAGGGCATTCCTTATCCAGTGTTTGATAGTGAAAAGAACTCTCTCTCTCTC
>ML863637.1:0-11127 GCA_009831015.1 Picea engelmannii | reverse complement strand
AGGTATTCCAATAGAGGATGAACACCTTTAGTAACCACTCACATAACCAGATCAAATATCAACACATCGATGTTTTCACATGGTAAAACCCCTACGTGGAAACATCCACGACCCCAGCCAACACGACCACTTGGAGCAGTTTATTAATGCAAAGAAAAATATTACAAAGAGAGTTTACAAGAGAGTTTCTCACAATGGATCATCGGAAAATGACCCTCCATGCTCTTTAAATAGAGATTGTGGACCAATCGGGTGTTAAGCCATGGATCAATGGCCATTAAGATCGAGTAGAGTATGAACCGTCGGATCACTCTATGTCGGGAACATATCGTGACCGTCGGATTTCCTAACTACAAATGCATACTAAAGAAACACACTAGAAAATACACTTTTACCTAATGATACAATAGAACAAGTAGATCTTAACTAGCTCCTAAGTGTCTAAATATCCTAACATCTTCCACAGATTCTATGATGTCGGCTTTGAGCATTCTATCGATCTCATCTTTAACTTTCTTCTTATAGATTGGATTCAGTCTGTATGGTCGTTGTCTAATCGGTCTTGCCTCAGCTCTGAGTGGTATCTTCATTTCTCCTAGCTTTCCCACTATGCCCTTAATTTCCATAAATGTTGTGGGGAGCAGGTCATTGTACTCATGCAGTAACTCTGTTATACTTTCTACTATCTGCTCATCCCAATAGTCTCCAATGTTGGCCATTTTTGGATTCTCGACTGTCCAAATGATAAATTTCTTCACCTTGATTGGTGCAGCAATTACTTTTGATTCCAGAGGTGGACCTTCCACTTCTCTTTTTCCTTTTTCTTCCTTTATCTGAATATCGTGCGGGTCGTCTTCATCTGGTGTGTCTTCCTGCACATGGTATCATGACAATAGTTCTTTCACTATCTGTCTATCTCGTTGTTGTTCCTATGTTAAGATTTTGACCTCTGGTTTCTTAATGAGTATCACCCCTCTTATCTTCTTAAGTGTTGCATCTATGTTGGGGTTCTCATGCTAGAATGAAAAAGTAACTATAAAATTTTGTTGCAATACCGGCTAGCTCATAGTTCCTCTACGCAATTCTTGGTCCGTATACCAGTTTGTTGGTATGCCTTCTAAGGTATGTATGAAATGATGAGGCCATTCCTCTGGGGGTGTCATTTTCCATAACGCTCTGCACTTCTCCAAGTGTTCCACTGGTGCCCCATGTCCATCGTACTTCAGCTACTGGTTGTTTCTTTGTTCTGCACCAAACCTTATGCATGGTAACCGCTTACATTGGTACCAATACTTGATTGTTTCTTTGTGTGTGCCCCACCATCTTGCAGGTGTGGCCTTGAGTGTTATATCGAGTGCTAAGAGTCTCTGGTTTTCTAACATGTCATTTTTGTACTGTGCCAAGAATTTTTCTAGATCGTTTACTCCATGGAAACTGAGTGGTTCTCTTATCTTTGTACCTACCCATCTTACTGCGCGGTCTATTCTTGTGCATCTTCTTGTGGACACTTCATGTAGTCTTTGTTGCCAGTTCTCTAAACCTGTATCTGAGTCTGTCGCACATGAAGTAATGCTCTGCCAACTGAGTATCCCATCAGTAGTTGGGTTGACGTAATCCTCATCGCGTGCATTTGTTATGTACAAGTGGCTAATTTCCTCCAAGTCTAAGCAAGTAAGTTCTATGAATCGCTCTCCTTCTGATGGATCTAATGGCGCAATGAACCTATATTATCTTGACTCAAATGTCATTTTTTTGTTTCTTATGGCATGGTTATCAAACTCCCAAATGCCCAATCCAAGCCCAAATGATCAAACGCCCAAACGCCCAATTATGGAATGGTTATCAAACGCCCAATCCAAGCCAAGAAATGTTGGATATGGTGTTGTGTCATCCACTATTTCAATCACTTCGAAGTCTACTTTAGTGCGCACTCCATCCAGATCTACTGTCACTCCTTTCAGTCTGCCAATTGGTAGAACTCTATGTTGGTTTTCTAGTTTCAGTTGAATGGGTGAATATCCTAATGTGGGTTCTCCCATACATTGCCATGTCTTTTTGGGTAATACATTGACTTTAGATCCTAGATCGAGTATGATTTATCCCATGTTGAAATCTTTGATGTTGGCATTCATCCTGAACTCCCTAGTTCTTATCCTTGTTTGTAGGTGATTAACTATTCTCTATTCTAGTTTTCCTTTTGTCTCTATGTTACATATTTCTAATATATTTTGCAATATTTTGACAGAGGATGGATCATTCAATATTTTTACACATGATTGCAAAAAGCCTTTCATTGTACTTACTTGTCCCAGGGGTTGCATTTCTTCGGTATAATCCAGGGATGGAGGCATCTCGTACTTTGGTACTTCCTTGCTTTTCTGCGCATTTGAAGTCAACACGATGTCTTGCTTCAAAAATTCTTGTCTGGCTTGCTTAAATGTTCCATTCTCGCTCTGTGTGTCGAACTATTTACTTGGTTCGACATTCTTCTTTACCCACTGGTATTGTACTGGCTCTTGTTAGGATGTGTCAATGCCTGTTTTAGTTCCTCCGAGAGTAACTATGTTGATGTTTCTTTCATCATCCCTTGCTTCCACTGAAATCCAATGAACATTCTAGTTGTTTTGATTCCTCTTTTCCTAGATCTTCCCTAGTAACATAGGACATTCTTCTGTGTCATGATCTGATGCACGAAAATACATACAAGTTGTTGGTGGAAGTGGACATTCCCTTGGATAATGTCTAGGTTGTTGACAGTTATGACATACCATTGGTCCTCTACCTCTTTCAAAGCCTCCTCTTGCTCATCCTCCACCTCTGTAACCAACTCAATCTCCTCTCAGCGCATTATATGGAGGTGTCTGATTCTACTGTGCGGTATTGTGTTGGGGTTGTGTTGTGTTTTACTGTGGCTACGTGGTATTATATGGTTTTTGTGCAGTATTATACTATTGTTGTGCAGTGTTATATGGGGCTGGACCTTGGTTAAACTAAGTTGTGGCTTTCCCAATCATCATTTCTACCTGCATCCTATATGCATCTGATGTCCTCTCTCTCATCAAGTCCATAGTTCTACAGTCTTTGTCATCATGTCCCACTGACTTGCAAAAGTTGCAATATGAATTCTTTTGGATTGTCTGGTATTTCTGCATCATTGGGTAGTAATATGGATCGTGGCTCAGTTTCTTATAGATTTCACACCATGGTACTCTTGTTGGTAGTGGATTTGGCATCCATGTTGTTGTAAACTGCGCGAATGTTGGACATTCATTCTTGTGGTGTCCTTCCGTCTTGCATGTGGTACACCAAACAACTTCTAATTTTTATCATCTCATTCATTCACTGATCCTCTAAACTTGGCTTATGAAACTCATTTATCAACAACTTATTGATGTCTTCAATTGTTATGGTTGTCCCCGGTGGATTGTTTGTAGCTAAACTCATATACCAATCCATTGCACGATCCCTTAGTGTAATTGCAAACTGTGCAAGTTTAGTGTCCTCGTCTGTGATATGTTTTGCTTCCCAGATATTCTCTAAACAAATGCTTCTCTGGCTCCTCCGATGCTTCTCCTTTGAATTCTGGTAACATGATGGTGGGATCGTGTCCTTCCATTCTGAATGTTGAACTACTACCTCCGTGCGGTGTATATACTTGACTAGTACTTCCTGAACTAGCTCCTCCAGTTGTTTCTCCTTATGTAGATGTACTTCCGGCTACCTTTCTTCTCCTGAAATTCAGTTGTCTAAATAATGTTGTGATTTTTGGTGTGTTAGTCGCACATGGGTTTATGGGTTCCACACTGACATTAATATGAATAGGATTGTTTCCTTTAGTTCCCTCTTTTGGACCTCTTGTCTTCCTCTCATATGTTGCACGTAGAATTTCCTCAATTTTCTCCACAACTCGAAGATCCTCTACCTCTTATTCATCACGTTCTAAGCCTTCCCTCGCAGCTACAATTCTCTTCTTGGTGTTTACCATGTATTGGTAAGGTACTCCATTGTACATCTTTTTAGTTGTCACCATGATCCACTTGATTTGGTCATCATACATCATGATTGGGTCCAAGGGTTCCTCCTTTTTTCCCTTATCCATTTCCCCTTTCATTTCTCCTCTTTATGTCAGTGCTTCCCCCTTCCCCCATGCACGCAAGGAAGTTTAGTTGTTTGACTCCATTGTCATTACACCTTTGTTATAGAGTAGTATCTTAATAGAAGTATGCAACGATCTAATATATCTTCCTCACAGTACTCATAGAAACTCTTGCTCCGTTGCGCTGTATAACTTCGTGGTATCTACTACAAATTATGTTATAATATTGTCGAGCCAAAAATATACTACGCAGGTGAATTTGTTATTCACCTATTGTAACTGCTCAATCTAAAATGAGGTCCATTCTAACTGTTGGATCCATTTTTTTGCATGTTTATCCTTCAACCTCAATATCCACTCCTGCAATAAGTGTGGAAAATCACAGAAAAATACTTCATGCAAATCAGTAAACATGTACTTCTCAAGATATTTGTGTGGTGTTACTCTAGGGTTTCTATTATCTTTCTGTGCAAACTCCATTTCCTGTGTCTTCAGCCAACTTTCTATCTTTGCTTTCATGGGATTCCACAGTCTCAACATCCCCTTCTAGCGACACATTCTCACCTTATTATTGTCTGATTCAGTATTCCCTTGGCCCGCCTTCCGTAGATCTTACAGATTTTCGACAGGTCGTATCTGCTAAATCCTCTATTGTTCCAACCGACAGAAACAGAACCATTTGTTGGTTTAGTTTCTGAGTTTATACCTTTATCCTGAGTGACACAAGGTTCAAGTCTCCTAGGGTTCCAACAAATCCTCTAAAAATATCGTCCCTCCTGATAAAATAGAAGGCAATGCAGCGCACAGAGTGCTCTGCGCAGTCTCACCTGACATAGTCTTCATGGGGGACTGCAATACTCAGGTGTTTTCCGCCCAGGATTGAGTGGGGATCTAAGAAATGTGTGTTGAGAGTTCTATTTAACTTATTAAAGAAATAAACTGTCATTCACGATTATGCATGGAATATAATCAACTCATTCATTCAACATGATACTATCTACTTAGAACAGTAAGGAAACATATGCATTTGATCACATAACACAGGTTTTGTCGTGGTTCACCCCCTTCTGGGCTACATCCACAAAAATATGGCTCTTGAGCTCTTGTATTATAGAAGTTCCAAAACTACAACATCGTGCACTTTACAACTCTTCTATGTCAGGTCGATATATATTACGAGGCAAACTAGATTGCACTAGTCTCCTCAACCTGCGATCTAACCCTCAATATCTACCCTCCTTACTCCTCTCCAGCTCAACAGCTTACAAAATTAGGTCATATAACAAAATATTACAACTATCTATCCAACATGACTCCTCCTCAAGACCCTCTATATCCGCCTCTCTCTCTTCTCCCTTCTATGAGGCCTAGTTATCTATATTTATACATTTATGGCTCACCAGCCATTACAATGTATTGCAAAAACCATAACCCTAGCATCGTTAGGTCTTCCATGCATGCACATACACTGCTCTTCCTTCCAGTTGTTGCTTTTCTCGTGCATGCCTTCCTTCCCAAAATAGCCTTTATTTCCTCTTTGGCATGCTTCCAACAGGGGAAGTGGGAAATAAAGAGGGAAGGGAGGTAAAGAGAGAAAGGGGGGAGAGTGGGGGAGAGAGAGGGAGGGGGATTCAAAGTGAGAGGGGTAGAGGAGTAAATGTAGGAGAGAGAGAGAGAGAGAGGAATAGTAAATAGAAAATAGGAGTGAGTGTGTGTTCCTGGACCATGTGCACGTTCTTTAGAATTAATTTTTTTTGGGTGGGATTGACAACTTTAGTGTATGTGTATCCTGACTTGGTTGCCTCAGATTTATGTTCAAGATGA
This sequence comes from Picea engelmannii, assembly GCA_009831015.1. Classification (NCBI taxonomy): domain Eukaryota; kingdom Viridiplantae; phylum Streptophyta; class Pinopsida; order Pinales; family Pinaceae; genus Picea; species Picea engelmannii. The sequence goes on along the minus strand of ML863637.1, from coordinate 5,207 downwards.
AAAACCTAGTGGTTCAGTGTGCAAATAGATAAAAACCTCCATTTTTGTGAATACCTCTCTGTATCTATGTTTTTGATGTTAATTTTCTATAGGATACATAAATCAATTGTTGATGAAACTACAAACATAGATAGGGTCGGCTATGCAGATTCCAAATATACAAAAAAAAAATTAATTAATATTGTTAACTATTTTTAATCTATTTTTGACTTCGCATATCAAAATCCTAGAATACATACCTCTTTTATTCCTGCTATAACTTTTTTTCGGCTTAACCATTTCTAAATTGAGTTACATGTCACACTAGAAGAGATCGATATCTACAATCTAAAAAAAAAAAAAATGATCATGTTGAGACCCTCATATCCTGCATGAACGAAAGGTGTTGTAATTTCAAGGATATATTGACTTTCATAATTTAAAAATATATATAATTAATATTATAAATTTTTTTTAAATACATCGCACTAGAAAAATGGGTTCTCTACAATTATACAAGTTTTTGGAATGAAATTCCATCATTAAGGCACTCAACACCTGCACAAACAGAGACATATACCTTATATTTTGTTGGAAAAATAACATACCACTATTAGAAAAAATCAAATTTCACATAGTTATTCACAATTTCTATGAATAAAAGTTGTATATTCGGAAAGCTAATTCAATTTCCTACATTTCATATTTTTACACTATATTCAAATTAATTGTAAAAGTACCTTGAATAATCCCTCAAAGTTAACAGATTGTTGTTTTTCCATGTTTGCATTGCCACTAACACATCATGAGAGACCATCATTGGCTTCGATATTCAAGCATAAGGGAGCACCAATTTTATTGATTAGGGTTAGGGTTTGACTCTATCAATTGGGGCACTTAGTGCATGAGTCAATATACATTGTATCTTCTCTTGTTTCTTCTTCTATAAATGGAATGAATGACAGGTCATTGTGTTGGTTAGTAAGTTGCAGATTTGAGCCTTTTGCATTATGATTTTATTCCTTTCAATTAATTGAATACAAATGTTGTTTTGAGAGTTCAGATTGGTATGCCTGTTTTTCATATTCTCAATAGTATGTTCTTGTAGGTTAATATTTTGTATAACTATTATTTTCATTGGTGTTTTCAATTTTAAGCTATCTAGGATTTAGATTAAAAAAATTTAGTGCAAAATCTATTGATCATGGTCTCATTTTCAAAATGTAATGCCCCATAACCTCTATAGTACTAGCATATGCTAACATATATTTTCTAGTTTAGTACATGTATCAAGTGCATTGTTATCTCATTACAAATTGTTTGAGAAGCATGTTTATGAAGTTCTTTTTGAAGAGAAATATTTTAACAAAGGTCAAGGATAAGACACATTTTCAAAATCATCCAACCTTTTTAGAGTTAGCAAAAAAATAGTGAAATGATGATGTCATGGAGAAACATTCTCATTGAAAGAAATTTTTGATATCCTATGGATATTATACAAGATCAAGGATGTGATCATCCTCACTACTTAATATAGCAATGAAATCCTCACCACCACCCTACACAAGAACTCCCACTATCCCCTCTTAAGTAACATTTGAACCCACATGTGCAAATGCACATCAATCATCTACCTAGGAGTGTGGAAATCCAATGATGGTTGTTTCATAAGAAACCTCCTAAAAAATCAACAAGATAGCTCTAAATCAAAGAGAAAGAGGTTTCTCCCCTCCAACATGTTATGTCATTTATCCAAAGCAATATAAAATTGTTGTAGTAAAATATCAGACCCCCTGATCATTCTAGGTTGTTGAACAACGCTATCTAATTAATGCATCATAAGGAAATCAATGCACTGCCCATTATTAGTATGGTGTGCTAATGTGGTGATGATAAGGAACAAAAACCTAACCTCCACGAATCCAAAAGAATGTAAACATAGTTTCCCCCAAATAAACTGGAAGTTACTAGGGTTAGTGATGTTTGCATTAACCTAGACATATCCCAATTCGCTCTCTCCTGCAATAATAACCAACGCATCAGAGAAATGAGGAAAAACTTCCCCCCTCCTAAATGGGTCAGTGATGAAACAAATGTCCGCCTCTATTGTTGGTACCACATATCGATGCCAACCCTCAATTCATGTTAATCATGATTTCAATGATGGATTAGTGGGCACAATAACTCAGTATTCTCCTTGAGGGATTATGCCTCCTCAAAAACTTGAGGAGGCAAACATTCCTTAAAAGGAGGCAAGTCTCAATAATAATCGGATTTCGAAACATATCCCTCTCCCTCTCCTAAGCCTCTCAAACACACGCAAATTTATATGTATCGACCTATTGTTGTTGTGGTCATCCATAATTTACATACAAACCTCATTTGGAAAATATAGATATAAAATATACAATTTGTATTAAATTACCATTTGTAGTATTCATTCACGATTGAATTTTAAATTTGGAGCATTAAAATGAATCAATCACTCGTATACACCTGTTGTTCCAGAGTTTGTGTTTTAAGGCTATAAAACACACCGTCTAGGCATCCAAAAAAGATAATACTTTTAAAACAAAGAAACAAAGAAAATTAGATCAGATTCAGTTTCTCAACTGTCTCTGTCTTGCTTCCCATTGTTCCTGGATGGTTATGTCACGTTCAATCGCTGCCCACGATCGTTCTAACTCAGTTCTATTTGTTGCAGTTTGTAATATGGTGTTAAACAGGTTCAATGCAATGCTAGTTTGATCTTGTAGACCAGGTTCTACGTTGGGTTGTCTACCGTTAGGAACTGTCATGGGTGATGGGGTTTTATATGTTTATAAAAGAGGTTTTTAAATGATTTGTTACTTCAGACTTTCGGGGAAGATGTTAAAGAAACAACTTTAAAACCTAAAACAGAAAAGTAAAGACACAATCAAGGTCGTTTCCTGATTTGTGACAATTTTGAATTTGTAAACAGTGAAACACAATAGAAAGAAATATATGGCTTTAGTCTGGAAAGAATCTTATATTTCCATTAAAAATAATGAAAGAGACAGAGGATTTCTAACAAAAGAAAACATTAAGGAACAGAAGGTTACAGGTCTTAAGATCACTAAAGCAATCTCAAAGGAAAAACTGCAACACATTCAACATCCAAACCAATCTGATACCATAAACAACAATTGCCTATAATTTCCAATTGATTTATTTGATAGAAACATACATTAAGAGGAATATTTAACAGATTAAATTAGACAAGGGAAAGAACATAGTCACGAATTACAGGATCCAGAATCTTGTTGCGAATTTAAATCTGATAAACATTAAAACTGGTAGTACAATGATCAGCCTTCTCCCAAAAATTCTGAAGCCTTGTTTTAGCCTCTTGAAATTATATTTATACATTTCTGTCCAAACTTTTCGTTGGTAACCAACCAACTCCCTAATCTTTCGGTTGCATAAACTAATGTCAACCGTTTTCAACTTATTACAAAATTCTAAAAATAGAAATATTTACAAAATTTCAACTTTGAGTCGAAGAACTTTCTTTATTTGCTTCGACTTCTTGAACATGTTTCTCTAAAAAGTTCACTAAGGCCTTAGGAGCCTCAGGCATCTCGTTTGCTTCAAATGAGAAGAAGTTTCTTTGTAGTCCTGGCAACTGGTTTGCAATTGTTTTCCCTGTGGACTTAACTTTTTCCAATCTTGAACTGGAAGCTATCATTAACTTCTCGATTTCTGCCATATTGGACATTTTGATATTCGAGATTTCATCTTTATTCTCTTCCAGTTCCTGCTTTGTCTTCAGTTGACACCTGTTTATGTCAATTTCTCCTAATGAATCGGAGAAGCCCTCTGTTCTGATATGTGTTGACTCTTTTTCAATGAAATCAAAAATCTTCTTGCAATCTTCGTTGACCCCTTTCGTAATTTTTTTGTAACCTTCCAAGTTTGTTTCCCAAACCTTAATCATTACATCTCCTTTCATCTACTCTATAATGGATAACTTCTGTGATTTTCCAGTTTCTTCCTTCTGTGAAGCAGTTATTATCCTTTGGAAAGAATTTCTTGCCGCTTTAGCTTCCTTTTCTTTTTGCACTGTCTTGTCCATAGATTTCTTGGATTCTTGATAATAACTCTTGACGATTTCCAGATTACAGAAAACCTTCTGTTGTTCTTCCTCAATATTTACATATATTTCTGATGCTTTATTCTTGAACTGATCTATTTCAATCACTTGATTGGCAATGGAAATGATTTTATCTTGCAGATATTTATTTTCATTTCCCAGTTGCTGCACTTGTTCCCGAGTTACCTGAATCATTTGTTTTGATTCAGTTAAATTTTTATTAACTTTTGTATATCATGTATATCCTTAAGTCTGGCCTGTTCCAGGCCTTTTTGTATTCCCCATCCAATCATCTTTTCACTTTCCTTTAACCTGTCCTGTAGCTGTGTAATTTCCTGATCTTTCTGCTCAATCATAGTGATTAGATTTCCTACGGAGTACATATTGGTCGATGCTATGGCCCCCATAGTCCCTGCTAACTCTGTAGCAAATTCACTTTCTTTTAGCTTTTTCCCATCGATGATAATTTTGTGTTTTTTAACTGTTCTTTCTCCTACATGATGTAATTCCTGTTTCAACACGGCTCTCCGTTTTTTGCTGAAAAAATAATCTGATGAAGGTATTTCATCTCTGCTAATTGGTTCTAAGTCACTCACGTACAGAACTCCTTCATGAGGATTCCCAAAAGTAGCCTCCAGTGGGGTTAATGTTGTAATGGGACTCCCAAGTTCCTGTGAGGCTGTTCCCCCAACTATTTCTGGAATGTCATCAAGGTTTATTGGATTTGTTTCTGCTCCTTTCCCTTTTTCTGTTTGTATTTCCTTGCTCTGGGAACTTTCTGTATTCTGAGGAGGAATCTCAAAATCTTTCATTTTGCCTTTATCACTTGTATCATACTGAATTAATGTTTCAAAACCTGGAGGAGTGGTTTTTGGCACTTGCTCTGATGTTGACACTTCGCCCTGCAAAATATTTGGCAAACACTGTCTTCTATTTCTTTGGAAAGATGCAAACCCCACCTGTGCATCAGGTGACAAGGTTTGCACTCTACTTTGAACTTCCTCATAAGACTTAGCATTTCTGAAAATATCATCATAAAATGAATCTTCATGTTCATATGCTTTCAACCCACACTGTGTAACATGCCGATTGACAATTTGATGTGGATCATGTT
>ML863636.1:7723-22884 GCA_009831015.1 Picea engelmannii | reverse complement strand
ATGTATTTGATTTGTTTTACTAAAACTAAATAATATTTAAATTTAAATTTAAATAAATCATTTATTTAATATGAAAAACATTAAAATAATATAAATATTAACCATAACCTAAAACAATATTAAACAAATATTTTTTTTAATCTATTAATATTTTATATTAAAGTAATGATTAACGGAAATATTAATATTTTAGATGAAAGTAGTTATTAGCCATGTTATGGAAATATGGAAATGAATTACACGATAAAATACTTTATAGAAATATGGAAATGAATTACACGATGAAATACTTTATAGAATACAATTCTACCATTTACAATTAGAACAAAAAATTTAACATCATAGAATACATTTCTACCATTGATAATAATAAAAAAATTCTTTAACATTTTAGATAAAAAAAGTTAAAACTAAATTGATAAAATTAAAAAAACAAAAAAGAAATTGAACATTTTAACATTGATAATAATAAAAAAAATTATTTAACATTTTAGATAAAAAAGAGTTAAAAAACAAAAAAGTTTAACATTGATAATAATAAAAAAAATTATTTTACATTTTGAGTTAAAATTAACTTGATAAAATTAAAAAAAAAAAAAAATTGAACATTTTAACTTGAAAGAGTTAAACCACTTTCACAAATTGATAAATTTTCAAAAAATTAAACATTTTAATAAAAAACTTAAAACAGTTTCGTAAATTAATAAATAACAATTTAACTTATAATTTTGTTTAATTTGATTTATAAATTGCAAATTATATTGTTATTGATTATACATATTGAATTCATGAACGGGTGAGATTAAAGACCCATTCACACTTATTATTATTTTGTGGGTATGTAACATGTAAATTGTTATTACAATTTTTAATTAACATATATCAAAAATACATACAAGTTTTCAAATTCATATAATATGTTTCTAGATCTTTCTTTGTGCTTTCCATTATTCAAATTGATATTCAATAGTCATTCACACTTGTAATTTTATATTATATTTTTATATTTTATATTATATTATTATACCAGACATGGTATATAGGGACATGGTATATAGGGATCACGTTGACTATCTATTAGTTCATTGTGGATCAAAAATTTATGAGTAGATTTTCAAAGTTTTACATTACAGTTTAAATTTTTTTATTTTTCTTAATTGTTTAAAAACATATTTTTTGATATCTAATTGGTTAGTGAAACCAACCCAAATGGATGGCTACCAAAAAAAATTGAACAATATTGCAATTAAGGTAACTGTTGCTAAATGTTTGTTTCAAAACTTAGAAAATAAAGTATGACCCTTTATTTTTAGTGTCTAATGTTTAGTGCATGAATGCTAATCACCAAGTGTTCACCCTGCATGGATGTTAATCACCAAGTGTTTGAAGTCCACTTTGTTTATATTTACTTCAAACCAAATCCTCACATAATTATAGTTGTACTGCTTCCTATGCTTTGGGAGAGACCAAAAATTCACAAGAGAGGGACAAGGGTAGAGAATAAAAATAGTTCATTTGGTCTTCACAGTTACCACCACATATGCATCTCTAGTGCAATGAGACAGGACAAATCATAGCCTATATCTATGATTTGTCATAGAAGAATATAGAAGCTAGTGGCGTACGACTGCCGAAGAAGATAATTTATTTTTCTAATTACTAGCTTTAGACGGGAGGTTAAAGATGTCATTTGGGATGCAGCATAAACTGAGAATTCAATAATCAGTTGTTGTCTTACTGTTTGAGATATCCCTGTGTTCACTTTCTTTCCGTTTCACCGTCCATTTCTCCTAACGTTTTCCATTCTTTCCATTTTTAAGTTATTTTAAGCAAAGAATATGATATTGGAGTCTACAGGTTTTCCTCGTTGTTGCTTGATTTCTATTTGTATCTTCTATGAATCGAACTGTACATGCCCTCCTCATCCTCCAACAACGTTATTGTCACCACTATTTCAATTTTCTGTCGGTGCTAGTCCTCCTACTCGTTAATTTAACTTCTTCACGACGATCACAAGCAACCATGGCAGATTTAGGTGGACGTGTGGATTGTAGTAGCTACCAAATCTAAATCCTTTCCATTATTGGCACGTTGCAGCATGCATAGCCGCTTGAAAGCCCTACAGTTGGTCCTTCGTACTAAATATATTTTGGTCTCTGCATTTCAGTATTGGCACGTTGCAGCATGCATAGCCGCCTGAAAGCCCTATAGTTGGTCCTTCTTACTAATTATATATTAGACTCTGCATTATTTGTTTTTATTCTAGCAAGTTAAGGTCTATAATTCTATTGAAGTCGAGGTCTGTAATTCCATTAAAAATCATGTTGGGGCTTGTATTGGGAGATATTGTTCCAAATATTGAGGCGCCTTCCACTCATGGCCATATTAAGCTGAATGAGTATATCAGAGATAAATGGAGCATCCTCTTTTCTCACCCTGGTTAGGACATCCTGCAATATTACAAACATGATCTCATTTCTATTATTTATGTGTCTGTGTCCATTCTGACTCAGCTAAATTTTGATTGCACCGGATTTTACACCCATCTGTACTACTGAGTTGGCAAAGATTGCTAACTACACTGATCAATTTGAAAGGCGTGGAGTAAAACTTCTAGGGCTCTCTTGTGACGATGTTACAACACATCAAGCTTGGGTGCAAGATATTGAAGCCTTTTCTATTAGTTAATTACGTCGAAAGGCATATACTTATTGGAGATGGACACAATTAATCACCTTTTAATCTAAAATTCGAATCTAATGGATAACAATTGAAGATGCTATGGATAACAATTGAAGATGCTGGCATATTCTTAATCGTCCTCCCAAATCAATGAATCTGATTTACTCTTCATAACTTCCTTGTATTTTTGAATAAGTCAGTTAATGTGTTTGCTTTTTAACATTTACCTAATCATATTAAGAAATTACTATACCACCATATGATTGCCACGTTTAACTGATTAACCTTTGAAATTACCACATTTAATTTTTGGATTTCCTCAGCTCTATGCGCATTTCAGTTGTCCATGTGTTTCAGTTGTCCGTGCTTTTCATATTGGATCACCAGTCGTCTTATTTCGGCGTTCACCAGCCACTTTGCGGCTGTGCTAGTTATTAATCAGGCGTCTTCTCTTCTCTTCTGATGATGATTTTGAATTGGAAATGATGTATTTATGTGATTTTGGCAGCCTAGAAAAAAAGTGAGGTACCCCATATTCTGGGATCTAGAGAAGGAGATTCTCCTGCAGCTGAATATGTTGGATCCTAATGAGAAAGATGCCAATGAGATTCCATTGCCCTCCAGATCCCTCCATATTATCGGTCCAGATAAACGGGTGTGTGGGAAAACCTATTATCGATTTATTTCATATTCATATTCATGTTTTTAGTCTTAATGTTTGAGTGGTGTATGTTATGTCTGAAGCGGTTGAAGTTGAGTTTTTTGTACTCGGGCACAACAGGAAGAAATTTTGATGAAGTGTTGTGTGTACTGGATTCTCTTCAGTTGGCAACGAAGTACTCGATTTCCACCCCCGAAAATTGGAAAGCGGGTGAACATGTGATGATATCACCCTCCATAAAAAACGAGGTGGAAAAACAGGTGTTCCCTCAAGGATATGAGACGATCAGCTTGCTATCTGGAAGATATTATATTCGGTTTTTCCATCTTTGAAGTGGCAGTTTCGTTCGTGTTTTTCACGAGTTTAGTGCTCTTACCAGATGTAATATCTCACCTTTTAGTAATACAAGCAAGAATCTACGTGAATATTTCATTTGACTATTTGTCAACCCGTTTTCATATTCTCCGTAAATTGAAGTTGGGTTTCTATGTTTACTCGTATTAGGAAACCATTCCATGCGTAAAGGCTCTTTATAATTTTGAGTGTTTCTCCTACTCTCAATGTGGCGAATAAAAGATTATTGACTCAACCCATAATATAGATTATGCAGCTTCCAAGTCACTAGGTTTTATGACTTAAATACAAAGTGCCAACAGATTACAGTATTGGTTGTGCTAAGTATGTGAAGTGATATAGAAGCCAATGGATCAGTTTCAACATTAAATACTAATATATGATAGGATATAGAAGGTAAAATCTAAAATTCTTCAAATCCTATATTGTATATTTCACCATATATTCAATGATGGACTGTTAGGGACATCGATGTAAAAGATAAAATTGAAAATTGATCGTTGATATGAAAATTAGCATATGACATGCATAATCTAAACTTTTGTTTCATTTTGTTTCTTGTTAGCGCTTTCCCTAGAATGCATTCTCTAATAAAAATTACCTGTGCAAGCTTGCCTTCGCAAATGTCCTTTAGTCCCACACTCCAACATTTTGCCAGAGACCAAAAATTTCTATGGATGAATAATGAGAAGTGGGATATTTATATCTATTTCCATCTATCATAGTGACAAGTAGAATATCTATCCCTAGTTGTAGAATATCTATCCCTATTTATATTTCTATTGTAAGTATTGATTATTTTTCATGGTTAAACGCATGTATACTTTGTTTTTCACTTGTTTTTCACATATTTTACAGTGAGAATTTTAAAGTGAGAAGGTGATTCTGGATAGTAGCACCAATGACTAACCTTTTTTTTTTCTTTTGATCCATATTGATCCTGCTCCACCTATGCTAGGCCTGTTGTTTCTCCACCTGTGCTAGGCCTGTTGTTTCTCTCCCTGGCTTAGTGCTTTGCAGCTAAATACAGCCAAAGCAAGCTGTCAGTTTGATGTTGGCTTTACTGTTTCGGCTTAATCTCCATATTCTATGCAATTGTTATCTTATAACGTGGAAAGAGGCATATCGATATTTCTTTCTTCCCCTCGTGCAAGTCTCTTTTTTTATTATCCTGCAGGATCATTATGAAAAATGAACAGGATTATTATGAAGAATGAAGACATATAAATTACAAAAACTGATTATAAATGTTACCAAGACATCAAAAACATTATCACAAGTATTTCTTAGTTTCATAAATTACTGCTAAGAACGCATTTTTTTCTCCATGGCCACTCTGAATGCCCAAGAAAAAAGAAAATTCTCAATTGCGGCCTTGTTTCCTTGTACGCCTCCTTCCTTGCAGCATTTTGCTCTATTTCCACGTGCGATTCAATCTTCCACGATTCACTCTTATTTTTTCCTTTCGCATATACATCCTTAAAGTCTTGTGTAGACGACTCTTCTCTTCCCAATCCATGGCTATGGTTTACCATCTACTAGGCAACCATCTCTCTCGCTCTATCATGCAAAGTGTGCACATAATCTGAATCCTCTGAAACATTGAACAAGCTTTCGGCACCCAAATCATAGGATAAGAATCATTAAGTTCCTCGAGGTAATAGAAAACCTTTGAAAATACCAATGTTGCAATTTGCCTTTGATCGTTAAGTTTTCTATTGTAGGGACACTGGTAGAAATCTGGAGCCAAAAATTATCGACAAGCCTATTGAGATTTGTGATGAGAGTCATTGTAAACGTGATATGTTGCCTTGGTTGTTGGTATGGAAATGATTGTTCGCCGAAGTAGTTAATAAAATGATACTCGAGCAACTGGATCGAATTCACCTGGAACTGGATCCATAACATCCTTTCATTCTCCTGCCAAAACGTGACGTACAGATCCTTAGCAGGAGACAAGTATACAAATATAACAATAGGGGGGTGTACATTAAACTACCTAAGCGTTGAGACGTATACAAAGCAATTCTTAATAGAAGTGGATTGTTAGGTTGTTATTGGATGTATTGGAAATGATAAGTATTGAAAAAATTGTTTTAGGAAGAAGCCAAGGGTGTATGTGAATGAATGAATGGGTTAAAAACTTATCATATATGTAGGTTCGCATTTCTCTAGACACATGACACTTTCAACAGCCAGTACATGGAAATAAATGTATGCTTTCTATATAGCACGACAACACATGTATATGAAACCACACATGGCAAGCTAGCTATGATTTGTCATTTATCATGGAGTTCACTTCATGGATAGATTAGCTTAAGCAAAAGGGCCTAAACAAGTTTAAGTTTTTAAGTTTTTATTGAAATGGATTAGCTTAAGCAAAAGGGCCTAAACAACTTTAAGTTTTTATTGAGTGAAGTGCCATGTGAAGGCATGTGATACTTTATTAATGTTCTTGAATAAATAAATAAATCACTTTAAAAAAAAAAAGGCTTATCATGAGTTTCTTGTGCCACGTGATCTCTCAATTTACTTTTATAAAGAGACGCCAACGTTGTATTCATATGGGCAATAGTACAACATGCCACATGATTTCTTGATAAAGTTTCATATGGACACCACTGCAACAATATACATTCGAAGAACTTATGTGGAAGATATGTCTTTGTTCATTCATAGAACTCTTTGACGTTTAGAAAGAAAATTAGTGACACAGACTTTTGTAAATAACTCAGGTGTGTCTCTCAGTATAGATAATAAATAGTATTCAATGTTTATCCTGCAATTACAATGTCATTTCTTAAGGAATATTTCTAATGTGATCAGCCCATTTTGTCTTTTATCTTTATTTGTAACAAGCAGTAAATTCATGAAGTCAAACTACATGGCTGAGATGTCAAAGAAAATTAGTCTCTCAGTATATAGAAATAGTATTCAATATTACCATGTCATTTCTGAAGAAATATTACTTCATGTGATCAGGCCATTGATCCCAATTTATGTAGGAACACAATGAAATACATAAATACACATAAACGCAGAGATGCAGCAGAAATAAGACTTCATTTCATTAATAACAAATGACTGAAAAATGCTTACAGACAGAATGGAAATAAACTAGCTAGGGCGCTGGTAGCTTATATATGAAAAGAGATGTGGAGGTTACTGGCCTCTGAACTGCATGTTACAATGAGGCTCGAAGGCCTATATATTACTGAGAAACAATGGAAAACCCTAAACATCCAAAAACCTAACCCTAGGAGATGAAACGCCAGAATATGGGCCCCATTGGGGCAAATTGGTACATCAATTTCCCGGGGTCGTAACTTTGGCATACTATCTCCGTTTGATGCACATGATACATCATTAGAAAGATCTATCTGAGGACTACATTGTTGATAGTGAATATCGAGTCCGAAACGGACTCATATTCGCCAAAGCATTCATGCCCAAAAAACGTCGTTTAGGGCCTCAAAATAGCTCTGGAAGTTCAGGACCCGAAGAACTGCTAAAAATAGTAAATTGTGCTACAATTAAGGAAACTGAAAAACTGAAAGAAACAATGGTGTGGGTCCAAGTGGAATAGGCGGGTGGCCACCAATATCCACCTAGATCATTCCTCCCCCTTAGGAAGCAATGGTCCCCATTGCATTGAGTTCCTCCATGAGATGAGGAAACTTGTGTTGAACTTGGTCCCTGGTGAGCCACTTGCCTTGGTGAAGGAGTTGGCCTGCTTTGATAACTCGATATAGTTGGATCCTCTGTTGGCGGGTGTTCTTGATCTGTGTGTCCATAATTCGATCAGTTGTGGCTTGTTCCATTCAATCTGTGTTTAACTCTGTTGGTGTGAGTTGTTCTGACACATCGGATGTGTCTAGTAGAGGTGAAAAGTAGGGCCAAAGGCGGTCCACATTGAACACTGGGTGCAGGCCAAGGAATGGTGGAATACCGAGCTCAAAGGCATTGTCCCCTACAACCTTGGTGATGGTGTATGGCCCATATCAGAGTGGGAAAATCTTGCGGTAGGGTCCAGCGAGGCGCTTCTTTTGCAAATGTAGCCACACTTTGTCACCCACCTAGAAGTTGTGTGGCACCCAATGTTGATCATGTCGTTGTTTGTACTTAGCATTGGCTATGTCCAAGATGTCATGAACTTGTTGGCGGATGTGTTGAATGCGCTCAATGAAGTTGTTTGCCTTGTTAGCCTCAGACTGGACATGGGTTGAATCTGCCCGAGTAGCTGCAAATGGCATGGCTACGTTAATGGGACATAGTGGCTGGAATCCCAAGCCCACTTGAAAGGGGTTGTGGCTGGTTGAGCTATGGAGAGCCTGGTTGTAGCTGTGTTGTACATAGGGGAGGCTCTCATCCCATCTGCGTGGATGCTTTGAGTTGTACATGCACAGAATGTGTACAATCATCTGGTTGACGACCTCTGTCTGTCCATCAGTTTGCGGATGGAAAGTTGTGGACTTGGTGAGCTTGGTGTCCAGCATCGGCCAAAGGCTGGACCAAAATGTACTGAGGAAACTGCTGTCCCGATCTAAGATGATAGACTGTGGGATCCCAAAGTGTACCCACATTCGTTCAAAGAAGAGTTTAGCAGTGGCTTCTGCTGTGATATTCTTCTTGCAGGCCATCATAATGGACATCTTCGAGAATCGATCGATGACCACAAAAACATAGTCATTTCCATGATTAGTAGAAGGAAGGCCCGACATGTAATCCATAAAGATGGATTCCCAAGGTTGATTAGGGGTAGGAAGCGGAGTATAGAGGCCTTGCTTCTTGATGGTCAGTTTGGCAATGGTGCAAGCAGTGCAGGACTTGATGTACTTCCCGACATCTTGTCGAAGGTTCGGCCAATAGAAATAGTTTTGCAGTACTGCCATGGATTTCTCGACCCCGAAATGCCCAGCGACCCGACTGTAGTGCGCCTCCCAAATCATCTTGGCACGCTCGCTTGAAGGAACACAAAGGTGTCCCAGGTGACAAAGCATGGCATCCTGGAGGTGAAAATTGGGAACTTGCTTATCCTCCAAGAGTGTATTGTATGTGTGGCCGAATTCTGGATCACTTGTGTAGAGAAGCAACCAATCGGAAGTATTGTGCCCACAAGAGTTGAGCACAGTGGTTAGCGCCACGATGGGTGGTCGACTGAGGAAGTCTGCAACATTATTGGTGTTGCCTTTCTTGTACTTAATGTTCAAATGAAACCATTTCAGGTATGTGGACCACTTCTGATGGCGATCGTTCTGCAACTTCCCTTGTGTTTGTATGAACTGCAGGGGTCAGTGGTCTGTGTGGATGACTGTTTCCTTTCCCAAAATGTAATGCTTCCATTGCCAACAAGCCTACACAATGGAATACATTTATTTTTCATAAGTGGGATACTTCTGAACTGTGTCGGAAAGTTTCTCACTGTGATATGCCACTGGATGCCCATGTTGAGTAAGAACTATCCCAATGGCATAGTCAGAGGCATCTGTCTCAATCTCAAATGGTTGTTGCAAGTCTGGTAATGTGAGCACTGGTGCAGAGAAGAGGCGATGCTTCAACTCCCCGAACACCTTCTGTTGAGATTCAGACCAAAATAATTTTTCTTTAGCTCCTCCCTTGGTGACTTGACTCAAGGGCCAAGTGATATGAGAGAATCCCAACACGAACCTACGGTAGAAATTGGCAAGACCTAAAAAGATGCGGAGCTCTGTTAGGGTGGTTGGGGCTGGCCAATCCTGAATGACTTGGATCTTTGTTGGATCCACATGCACCCCCCTCTCATCAATAATGTATCCCAGATACTGAACCTGGGTCATGCCAAAAGTGCATTTCTCCAAATTGGCACACAACTTGTGTTGTCGCAGTGTTTGGAGGACCTGTCGAATGTGGTGGAGGTTCTCTTCCCAAGTCTGGTTGAAAATTAGAATGTCATCCAAGTACACCACTACAAATGAGTTGGTGAATGGTCATAGGATGTCGTCCATTAGCCTCATGAAGGTTGCAGGGGCATTTTTCAACCCGAATGGCATGACCAACCATTCGAAAAGGCCCTCCTTGGATTTGAAGGCAGTCTTCCACACATCAAAGGGTTCGATTGGTACCTGGTGATACCCCGACTTCAAGTCGATCTTGCTGAAATATTTTTCCCCCTTGAGTTGGTCCAGAAGGTCATCAATCCGTAGGATTGGGTACCTATTCTGAATAGTGATCTTGTTCAGTGCCCGATAGTCAATGAAAAGTCTCCAAGTCCCATCCTTCTTCTGCAACAGCTCCTAAATCTGTCTCTTGATTTCGTCATTCTCCATAACAGAGCGTCGATACATGGGTCCATTGGGCAGCGGCACACCTGGAGTCATATCGATGGGGTGCTTGACCTGGCATTGTAGAGGCACCTCTGCAGGGGAGGTGAAGATGTCCTCGTACTCCTCCACGACCCTATCCATCTATTTTTTTCATGCAGCGGGGCCCTGTCTGGAGGTCATGGCCACAGTCTTCCTCTTTCTCTCAGGGCGGATCATCAGGAAAACAAATTTCCTGGTTTTGGAAATGAGCTTACTGCATTGTTTTGCAGTAACCAAAGAGGTGGTGGTAGGCGGTGCTATCTCCGGTATCCTGTACAGCTTATTGCCCAAGGTGATAATAACAGCACGAGGCCTAGACTCATACATAGCATGTCGCTTCCACAAGTACGGTTGGCCTAATAATACATCAGAAACATCAAGAGGAGCAATGTCACATAATACCTCATCCGTGAAGGGCTTGATGTTGTAGGGAAGGTGACATTGTTGGCTGACGCAGAGGTCCCATCCTTGGTGCAAACACCCGATGGTGTATGGTTGTGGGTGTGTTGTGGTCGGCAAGCCCAACCACTTCACGACCTCTACCGAGATGAGGCTCTTCTGGCTCCCACTGTCGACAATGAACTGCAACGGGGAACCCTTTACCCACATCTTGGAATGGAAGAGACGCTCTGCATCCTTTGGATCTTCTGGTTCCTCCTTCTGGATCTTCGTGGTGGCAACGGTGGCATTGGGCTCCGCATCGATAATCTGCTTCCCCCTGTCATTCCCCTTGTCGGGTTCTGATTCAGAGTCGAAGCATGCATCCAATTCAGAAGCCTTCAACTCGGCTACCAGTCACTTCTTGGCCCGACACTCACTTGTGTTGTGAGTGGAGCTCTTATGGAACTCACACCACTTCCCCGTGTCCTTTTTTGGCTTCGTGGTGTTGTTCTTTGCTTGTGGCTTTGGCAAGTTATCTTGGGCCGCTCCGCCTTGGCTTGGTCCTTTGTTCTGTGATTTGGTGGTACCTTTCCCTTGCTTCTGATTTGCAGACCCAAAGTCTCTCTTTTTCTGTTTGAACTTCTTCTCAATCTTGGAAACATATCGATACACCACACCAAGCGAGGAGATGTCGAGGACCTCCATTTCCTCCTGAATGTATTTATGTAGACAACTGTGGTACTTTAACACCAAATGTTTCTCTGAATCTTCGATACCCAACTTTGTGCGTATGGTATGAAACAGATTCGTCATCTCATGCACATCTTGGTCCCTTTGCCGTCGTAGCGTAGTCCATTGTATGTATTTGTCCTCATAGCTCCCCATGGGATAATATTGTTCCTTAATGGTGTCTCGGAAATAATTCCAAGTGGGTGTGGCTAAGAACAAAGAGGGTTCCCCCTCTCCCTGTTGCTTCGAGTAGGTTTCCCACCAGTCCTTGACATGGGGGGCAACTTTGAGGAGTGCAAAAATAATCCTTTCTCGGTCAAAAAATTCATGAACCGAGAAATATCCTTCTAATAGATTCAACCATCTATCTGCGACATCTGCATCTATTTGGCCCTCAAATATGGGAATGTCAAAGTTTACTTGTACCTTAAAAGGAGTGGCACCTCCAGAGTGGCTGTTGGATGTCGATGCGCCGCTAGTGGGAATCCATTGAAGAATCTAGGCAAAGTTGTCCATCATCGCGTTCATTTGTTTCTTGAGGGCCTCCTCGAGCAACATTTTGATAGAATATCCTGCTCCCTCATATTTCTTTTCTTCCCCCATGGGCGGTCATCGGGGTTTGCAAGACTGATCTTGCAAAGGTTCAACTAGATCGAGCCCCAACTCCTTATACCCCGACCTCGTTGGGGACATGCAAAGAAAGATCGAGAACGAGCAGACCGCTCTGATACCACTGATCCTGATTTATGTAGGAACACAATGAAATACATAAATACACATAAATGCAGAATGCAGCGGAAATAAGACTTCATTTCATTAATAACAAATGACTGAAAAATGCTTACAGACATAATGGAAATAAAATAGCTAGGGCATTGGTAGCTTATCTCTGAGAAGAGATGTGGCGGCTACTGGCCTCTGAACTGCCCGTTACAATGAGGCTCGAAGGCCTATATATTACTGAGAAATAATGGAAAACCCTAAACATCCAAAAACCTAACCCTAGGAGATGAAACGCTAGAATATGGGCCCCGTTGGGGTAAATTGGTACATCAATTTCCCGGGGTTGTAACTTTGGCATACTATCTCCGTTTGATGCACATGATACATCGTTAGAAAGATATATCCGAGGACTACATTGCTAATAGTGAATATCTAGTCCAAAACGGACTCAAATTCGTCGGAGCATTCATGCCCAAAAAACGTCGTTTAGGGCCTCAAAACAGCTCCAGAAGTTCAGGACCCGAAGAACTGCTAAAAATAGTAAATTGTGCTACAATTAAGAAAACTGAAAAACTGAAAGAAACAATGGTGTGGGTCTAAGTGGAATAGGTGGGTGGCCACCAATATCCACCTGGATAACCCATTTTGTCTTATCTTTATTTGTAACACATAGGAAATTCGTGAAGTCATACTACATAGCTGAGATGTCATAGCAAATTATCTTTGAATGGCAATAATTTATTCAAAATTTGTAGTGAAAGGTGGCTATCAAATTCCACTATTTAATGGTAGACGAGAGGAAGTAAAAGTATATTGGTGTAGAGCACCGTCCAGAGGCTTTTAAAAATATAATTGTTTAGTTTTTCTGTTTGGATTGGATGCTACATAGAATCCATCCTCGTTGTAATCCATCCATCAATGACATGACAACCAATTTGTGGGTTTCAACTAGCATGGGATATGGAGAGCTTAGATCGCCCTTTCGATTTGGCAGCTAAAATGAACCTACCAAATCGGAGAACATAGTATAGAATTTTCATCCTGATCTCACTGATAAAATGTCAATAAAAAAATACAGAAAACATGGGAGTCTTCCATCTCAAGACAGATTAAGCGATCACAAGCATATGAAAAAAACAAACAAAAGAACAATACACGATTTTATATCTTCACACTATTGACACTTGAATTAAATACAATACATCCCCAAAATTACACGTAATAAAATAAAATAAACAAATCACTAGCATCAACTAAAGTGATCAAAATCTGGACCAGGCGTCAAAATTTAGCTCAAAAATCAAAGTTCTCGAAATTGCCTCAAAACGAACAGGAGCGTATCCCTCGTCGTCACGAACCCAACGCAACTCATTTGGGTTCAAACGGACGTCATATGAGAGAGATATCATGATATGTTCGAATCGCCAAACAGGTAAAAAAATTATGTTGTCCGTACAGTCCGTACAGATGCTGACGTGGCAGAGGCCGTACGCTGATGTGGCAAAGGTCGTACGTTCAGGTGGAAGATGATGATGTGGCATTCACTCATTGGAAAATGTGGTCGAATCAAATTGTGACACGTGGCATTTATTGGTCAAATGGTGTGGTGCCACGTGGCTCAGTGATGGGCTACCACGTGGCATCGTTGTAATTGGTTGTTAGTTCAAAACTTTATGGAGTCCATGGGGATCGAACCCCAGACCTCCTCTCTCATCCAAGCTTTAAAAAAGTCCACCCTGCCAACACACCATGCATTGTTACTTCTTATATAAACAAGTTTATTAATATTTGAATTTGTTTAATGTTTAATATGGCGGGGGGTCAAGTTGGGGCTTAGCCGTAGCTCACGGTTGTATTACATATCATATGACCATTATCTATACAGAGGCGCGAATTTGTATTTCAAACGGAGCCCACAGTTGTAATATATATTACATATGACCTTGCCACGGAGCACGCGGGGTTTGGATTGGCTTGAAACGATTACCACATGCCCACCACTTGTCAATCATTCATTCGCCCTTATAAACAGAGCCCTTTTTGCGCTAGCGTGAGGTCACATGGTGACCCTTGTGACCGTGGCCTTGGCAGTTAGGGGCTGGATGCACCCTAACCATCCTACAGTTTGAACGATTTTGTGGTTATGCATGTGTGCTAGGTTTTAGTATGAATTTTGAGCGTGTTCTTGGTTGAACGCCCAGAGGTGCGTTTTGGCGAACTAGAGACAGCAAGCTTGAAGGAAGAGAATGGAAGGAGGCCTATCTTCTTCATTTTTTGGCCAAATGAGGTGCCGAAAAAGCCTAGCTAGGGGTTTTTGGATGTTTTGAATCCATTGGCACTGTTTTCCTAGCCATTTGAAGACTCCTTTTGTAGGTTTTTAACCATTGAAGTTTCAGAGAGCTCTAGGGAGCTTGAAGCCCTCATTGTTTGAGGTCTTGCTCAGATGAGCCTATGTTTGTTTTCTGTGATTGAATAATCATTTTTTGGCTAACTAATATGCTATGAACACTTTGGGATAGGTTTCATATCCATTTGAGGACTTTTACAGGTGTTTTTTCCAAAGAAAAGCTCAAGGAAGCTTAAGGCCACATGTAGAAGAGGTCATGTTCGGATGAGCCATGATCCGTTTTCAGAGTTCTATTAGTCATTTTTGGGGTTTTTATGTATTATGAATCTAATGGTACAGTCAAAATTTCCATTGGAGTTTAGCAGCATCTTGTAAAAGAATTTTTGACAAATTAATCCCAGAGAGCCAAGTCCATTAATGGAGGCTCAAGGAGATGTAGCCCAGAGAGGGGTGAACTCCTTTATCATATTGTTCTTGTTGTGAGTGTTTGCTGGTTATTATTTGCTGCAAGTTATTTTTGATGTTGTATTTATGTAAACAACATATTTAATCTTGCAAAGACCTCACACATAAACATTTAAAAGAAGCATGAACTTAACACATAATCTATCTTGCATATTTTAACACATGGAGAAAGGTCCTGTAAAGTTTTATTTCATGAAGTAGAGGGTGCTTGCATAGCATAACAAGTCAGCCCACTATTTTCAGATCAGGTGGTATCAGAGCTTAGTTTGTTTTGCTCATGTGTTTGACATTGATAGCTTGAGATTTAGTTGTTGGTATTTCTGCAAGTTTTATGTTGAAGTTTGATATCTTGCAAGGATGGAGGAAGCTTCAAACATTGATAGTTCTCATACATCTTCAAAATCAAAGTTCTTTGACAAAGAGATGTTGAAGGAGTTGCTAACCATGAGAGATGTGGTGAAAGAGATGTGGGAAG
>ML863634.1:0-14962 GCA_009831015.1 Picea engelmannii | reverse complement strand
CGGGGGGGGGGGGGAGTTTGATGAGAGCGTAGTTGATCCGATAGTGGGGGCAGTGCTTGAATGATTAGTCATGCCGATCGACTGTGAACTGGATTGGGTTTTGACGGAATCGATAACTCCATTTGCGTGAGTGGTGGAGGATGGTTTTGATGGATCGGTTAATGGATGAGGAGCGTTTGGAATCAATTCATACAAAGTACCGGATTTGGAATAAACCAAGTCTAGAAACTAGGAATGAGCAATGGATTCCTCTTCAGTGACGACATCACCCATGGCTATGTCACAAGAAATAGGAGGTAAAAGAGATTTGGTGAACCATTTAGCCAATAATTGGTCAGGAATGGTTGCTTTGATCAACCGTCGTCGTTGTCTCCATTCATTGACATGATCAGAAATATGTACGGAGTTGGTCTGACGAAGAGAGGTCAAAATTTTCGTGCCGGTTTCGTAGAGGATAAGTAATTGGAAGTGAGTGAGAAAATCCATGGAAAGTGAATTAAAATCTTGAAAAGTTCCATGTTGTAACTCAATGTACCATTTGGTCGATATACTCGTAAGTGTACGCTGGAAAAGACGTAACTGAATAGAATCATCCATTAGTGAATTTGATGAACACCATAGATGAAAGGTCATAACATGGTTATTAGGGTATTCAACAGGTTTACCGTCAAATTTCATAATACCGGAAGGCAATTTGATAGGAATGACTGGCCAAAAAGGGGTGTGTAATATGGGATCATTGGTTAATCTTGAGAGATCTGATAGATCTAGAGTGGCTAAAACCGGTAGTTGTCGATTGACCTAAGGATGATACTAGTATGGCATAAGGACACCAATAGGATTGTAAACTGGTTGTGGTGGATAGTTGTAGTCAACAGGTCCTCCCATATGCTGTTGATGTTGAACAACAAAACTAGGATTCATTTGTTGAGGAATGTGCATAAAAGGAGAGGGGAAACCCATTTGGACCCGGGGAGGATAGCCAGTGTAACCCGGGGGAGGATAGTTCACTTGTTTAGCTTGGGGTCGATAACTAGTTTTCCCTTGAGGAGGGTAACTAGGTTGACCTTGAGGAGGGTAAGGATTTGGCCCTTGGGGAGGAAAATATGGTTGACCTTGAGGACCCTAAGTGGGATTCGAGACTCCTGGGAAAGGTTGTCTAGAATTTAGTACAAAAGGATTGGGATTTGGTATTCCTCCTTACGGGTTGGGGTTCGATGGCCCTCCCTGATGTGGTTGATGGAACTGACCTCCCTAGGGTGGTCCCAAGGACTGTGGGGGATTCCAGTGAACAAGGGTTGAGATTTCCCCCCTTCCATTGGTTGGGTAGCAACTGGGATGTGGCCGGTAAGAGGGGGTTGCTCCTTAGTAGGAATTAGTGTGTTGGAGGACGATTTCCCCTCGGTAGGGATTTTCCCACTATAGGGGGGTTTCCCCCTTGTAGGGATTTTTTTCATAGTTGGGTTTATTTGTGTGGTAGGGGTTTGAATTCTTTGATGTGAAGGTGTCCCAACAGGATTCTATGGAGTATACCAAGCTATAGCTTGAAGAGGGATGGGAGGTGTAACCGTCAATGTACTTTTCAAATGAATAGGTAACACAACTCTTGTTTAACTTTGAACTTGTCCTGAAGTGGTAGCAATATTTACTATTGGTTTGACGGGACGATTGATGGGATGACCTGGCGGTCCTCCCTTTGCATCGACGATGGTATAGGTATAGGGTCAAAAGGCGGTCGACTAAAATTAATTTTTTCTTAAAGGTCTTGTCTCAATGGAATTCTCCATATAGAACGAACATGATTTTGTTGTGGATCTACCATTTTAGTAGAACAAACAAGGGTAGTGTATTCTTCGTTAAAATTTGGTTGTATTGGTTCCATGTCTAGTTGATTATATGGCCTTGATGGTAGGCGAGGGTAATATTCTACTACAATGTTACCTAAGGAGTCCAATCAAACAAGGAGTGGATTGAGAGGAACCACCAAAGCCGAGTTAATAGGAAAGGCGGAACCTTCCTCAGCCGTAACTAAAGCTCTCTCACGATTTGCTAGCAAAGGAGTAGCAACACTCCCAACGTCTGGATTATTTTCAAACTCTTCACGCTAAGTGTCTTCAGGTGAGTTAGGAGGTAGGGGTTCATAGCCTTATGGGGGAAACCCAAACATCCTATGTGATATACGAAGACCTTTATCGACCACAATATGAATTTTTAAGGAAAACTAAAGTAAACAAACAACACTCACTAAAAAATCTAGAAAACCAACAAGCAAACAATGTCTTCTCTCAATGAACGTACTAGTTCATGATGAAATCCAACATCACGTGATAAAATTGAGAAGGGACTAGGATATGAGTGGGTGAAACAATTATGTTGGCGGCCTACTTAATAGACTTACACCTTGGTGCAAGTTCCCTCACAGTGTTACCCATGGGTTACCGTCCAAGGAGCCCGATTGAGTTTGACCAACGTCTGTTCCAGGTACAACAAAGACTCCCCTTCACCACCACCTCGTGTAAGGACCCTAAATATTATGGATACTAAGGATACCAACTCACAGTCAGCCTCTGGTCGAGTACAATCAACATTCAAGTTCGAACGTATGGGCAGGATATCAAGTCCAAAATTCTTCAAGAGAATTAAGGACAAATGGACCGATAAACTCCAGAGGACCCCAATGGATTCAAAATTCACAAAGCTCCAAGACCAAATGAAAATAGTTGATCCTCAAGAAGAACCCCCAATATATGATTGTACTAATATGATTGGTTAAGTCTCGGAGGGATAATCTCTCTCCCACATGCGACCTCGTGTTTAACCCCTGTGTGAGAAGGGGATCCCAGCTATGCTTATATGAAGGTTGGATTTATTCTCCCTATCACAAGATTCCACGTTTGTCTTGAATGCTTTGGAGATTTATTCTTGTATCCTATCCCAAATCTCTAGTCCTAGTCTATTGTTGGCGTAAAGATCTAAAAATACAAGTTTCTAGTTTGATTTTAATTAGCATTCATTTTCATGGTTGTTCGTTACACAAAAGTGAATGATAGTGAAAATGATGACATTGAGACTTGACTCCAAAAAAGGTGAAAATAATGAGATGCAAAATTTATTTTCAATGAACTTCTAGCTACGAGAAGGAGAGGGGTTTCTTTTTTTTCACTAACAAACACTCAAGAATGCAAAATTTTATACTATTTCGTTCTCAACAAGAATTCAAACAATTTACCAAACTATAAAAAAAATCTTTACAATATCCAAAACCAATGCATACCAAAATTTCTTTGTTTGATTGCAAATGCAAATCAAGATGTTCGTCTAATGCTTCATTCTTTCACTAATACTAAAAAAGTGTCCACTATTGTGATTTGAAAAAGAGGAAGCAAAAGTACACAAACAAAGACACTCTCAATAGAAAATAAGAAACCAAAAGAAGAAGAAACTTATCAAACTATTAACTCAAAGGAAAAACACTAGGAAACAAAAAGTCACACTTTATAGTCTTCTGGTATTGAGTAAGGGATCAAAGATAAGGAGAAAAAGACTGTGATCAATGACCTTCCTTATGAAAACCTCCAATCAATCAGATAATCGAAAAGAGAAGCAAAAAGAAACCAAGTTTGAAAGCGAATGATTGATTTTTGCAATAAGGAAAGACAACACAAACTCAATAAAGACTAAAAGAATGAAAGGTAGCAAGTTTAAAGTAAAATAGAAGACAAGATTTGATAGAATAGGATCTGAGCCAGAGAAAAAGATCCAAGAACTATGCCCAGCAAGCAAAAAGTTTGCAATTTTTCAAAGCAAGAAAAATTGATGCTCTGGTAACCAAATCACTAGAGCGCTACAACGCTCCCTAATAGACTCTGGGGGAGCGTTGATCAAGAAATAAATGCTCTAAATTAAACTGGAGAGGGCTCTAGTCCTGAGAATTTTTTTAGAAAAACCCAGAACTCAAAAACTCAGGGAAATTCAATTAGGGACTCTGTGAGACAACTTAGAAAAGATGAAATATGTAAGGATAGATTAAATAAGAAAACATGATAGACAGATAGAAAAAAGCTATGTACAACCCAAGGAAAGAACAAAAAACTGAAAATACCTTCCCTAGTGGAGTCGCCAATTTATGTTACAGAAATATTCCCCTGTGGACAGGTGAATTTTCCCTTGGAGTACATACCCCTCTACCAAGACATACAACTACCATTGGACACTACCGTTCCTATATATTAATTTTATCCATTGAAAAATAAAGGAGGGATAGTATGATGTACCTCACTTTCAAAGTTTTTCCAAGCTACTCCAATCTGTGAGTTCCGAACAGTGCTTGCAATGGACAACAAAAGACAAAGGACTATCTCCAACTCTAATGGATGAGACAAAATAGATCTATCTATGAAGATTAAGACAAGCATAGACAAGTACATGTACACACACACTATAAGGAAATAGGCCAAGTATATTAACGAGAACTTCAAAAGGAAACTTACAATCTTCAGATGATGTTGCAACAACCTCTCCAAGTCCTCCCCGTCCAACCCTTGCTTGAAAGATCCACAATCAAAATAAAAATACTTTGCTGATTTTTTCCTCTATTGTTCACCATGAGAATGCCTCAATTTATATCCTTTGAGAGGCTCAACCACCTTGTTTATATTTGGAATTAGTTGAGGATATGGCTCTGATAGTTGTGATATCTCCCTTAGATGCAGCCTAAGGGTTAGATTTGAGCCAAACCAACTCGATCCATTCATAGTTGTCCCTAGAAGAAAAAGGGATTTCTTCCAAGATTTTCTCAACCAATTCGACGCTCCCTTACAATGGGCAACATAGCGCTACAACGCTCCTTTCTAGCTAAACAAAGAGCGCTAGCGCTCCCTGTATATGAGCAGGGGAGCACTGATCTTCCCAAAGTTTCCAAGATGACCAATTCTCATAGAAAAACCTTTATTCCGACTGTTAGATGATAGTGCTTCTTCTTCTAACGTGTTTTAGGGGTTGTATCAAGTGCTTTCATGGTGTCGTTCGCGATGCGACACTTACAGAATGATAATGTGACACTTATGACACTTGTGACAAACGTGTGACACTTACCACACTTGCAACAATGAGAATGTGATATTATTGAAGTGAGGAAATTTGACGTGTAGCAATGTAGTTATGCATGCATCTCTAAGCATCTAGTGAAAGGTTCTTCTACCAGAATGGTCAGGGTCCTTCAGAATAACATGTAAATATGAACAAAACTAGCTGGAAGCAAAAGGAGCAAAAACCTTTCGGGATTAAGTGATAAATTTTACTATAAACAAGCATACGTTAATAGGAGTAACACCATTATCCAATATTGAATAAATATCTTTCATCCATTCATGAATTATTCCATTGAACATCTTTGCACCAAATTTATCTTGGCAGTGCTCTGTAAGATGCAGGATAATTCCCATGGATGGATGCCCATCAAAATCATCTTGATCTATTGCTTCCTTTTCAATGATATCCTTACCATTGTTTTTGGTAACATTCAAGTCATTCCCTTGAGATATTTATGCTACAATATGACTATTGTCATCATCTACATTTGCTTCATCTCCAGTTTTTATCCGGGATCAATTTAAAAAAATGTGTTAATGAGAACCAGTTCATCACTAAGAGTTGCACCAAAAACATATTGCGATGAAAGTGAATGTGTTTCCCCCCACACCCCTTTGTGTAAGGTTCCTTTCTTTTCTCATGCCCTTAGAAACGATATATGAATATTGCAATATTGAAGTTTCAACAGGAAATCTGTTATGAACCTTTGAATAATCAACAATGTGTTGCCAAAGGGGTTTTCCTGGAAAATTTTTGAAAGAAAATAAATAGACCTTTTTTTTGATCTGGAGTTTGCATCACAATACCTGCAAGACAATTGTAATCCATAATATGTAGTTCATGCCACAACTGGATGTATTTATAAAGGGAAAGACACATGGATCATTTTTTTTTGCACGTGAATCACTTGTTGCATGCTGCATCCACTGTTGATTAGAAATGAATGGTGTTATTCTATCTTTACTGGTACTTGCATCCAAACAACTAAAAAGTGATTCCACCAGCTTATAATGGTAGATTCCAATAACTAGATAATATTTCTCCATTTCCAAAGAAGTTTGAACTCTATTTGGACACCTATCTAGTACCCCTTTGAATTTAGTAATATGCTCCTCATACCAACCAACAAGAAAATCATTAGGAGCTCTCACAATCAATGGTACAAACATGTAATCAAACACAAAATGCCTTAGTCTAGGGATTTTTCCACCATCATTTAGGAGTTTGAGACATGAAGCACACACAACTCCTTTGTTTTCCTAATAATTTCAGCATAAGAGTATAGATTTCCATAAACCTTCTTCCTTGCTAGCTTTACATGACTTTTGAAAAAGGGAAAGACAACTTCCAAAAGTTCCATTTTGTTCCCTACTAAGACAACATATTCGAGTCTCTGAAGCATCTGAATATAGGCTACCCTCTCATTTGAACTAGGTGGTACTTCTATTTCCCGCACCAGCAAATGATCAGTCACAACATTGGTTAAGTTGTCTACTAGACAATTTAGAAAATTATTGTCAATGGAGGACTTGAAGAAATACGGAACCATAACAAGTGCATTACTCTTCACTGTCATTGTTGTAGTTGTTTGCAACAATTTACTAGCCCACAAAGTGAGTTTCAGGCACAAATGGCCTCCTTCATCTACCCACCAAATTTCTTGGATGTTTCATTATTCATATATTGATGCCAATTATAGATGAGATTTGCCTTCTACAAAAAATTCATGAACTATGATGTCAAATTCAATTAATGGCACCTGGCATCCTTTTTAAGCCTTGGCCTTTGATCATTGATCTAACCATTTCCACACCATCTAACTAGACAACTTCAGAATAAATGTTTGATATCATAACATAATATCCAACATCATTAGGTTCTAGCTGGAAAACAATTTATACCATAGCTTCTGTTAGTTATACATTGTAATAAATTTAAGAGGCACACAAAAAGGCTCCCCACAAATCAACATCGAGCAACCAACATGACTAGGTATGCTCCAACCTAAGAGTAATGCTGTAATCTTGGATCATTTAATTAAAGCATTGAAAACATTTATCTACTATGCCAACATGGCTGAAAGTGGGAAAATGATTTCTTGACGTTTTTTTAGCTAGACATAATTCTACTCAAACATATGCCAAACCCTCCCTATAACAACAATTCTCAAGGACTCCCCAAAAAACAAATTATCATCCTATGTACACTTTGCACTACTCGACACATCTATTCTGATAACATTTTATCAACATGACTCCATAGCAGTCCATAAATGTAATACCATAATTTATGATATCCATACAAAGACTCTAGAAATCATAAGGTAAGTTGTATATATGTAGTCTTGTTACTTTTCAAATATGCACTTGAGCCATGTTTAAGAAAAAACTGCCACCACTGATTTGCAGAAGAACACAATCCATCCTTGGAATGATGGATACTTGCTCACTTTCACTTGCTTCCTACCTGGTATCATGCAACAAAACGTAGGTACATGCCTTGTCACCTACATCTTTCCATCCAAATTATCCAACATTGAACAAATAGTTTAGGTTTGTGGATGGGATATTTCTCCTACAAGATGTGCATGAACTTTGTTTTCCACCATAATCCAGCTTTTCCCAAGTCATTTTTTTTCAACCCTTTGTCTTTCATCATTGTTCTAACCTTTGCAGCTTTATACCACCTTCCATCCTGAGCATAAATATTTGACAACAATAAGTACTTTCCAACATTTCCAGGCTTCGACTCGATAGATTTTCTACTACAGACTCTGCCAGATATGCATCACCACGAGTTTTGCACGCACCAAGCAATGCTCCCCACATAACAACATCAGGTTTTATGGGCATCTGGTTGATAAAATCCTTTGCTTCTTTCAGTTGTCCAATGCGACCAAGCATATCGACCATGCAAGCGTAGTGATTTACATTGGAAAAATGTGATATTTCTTAATCATGCAATCAAAGTATCGTCTTCCTTTGTCTATAAACCCTTTGTGGCTACATGCAGACAAAACACTAACAAAGGTGCTAGTGTTTGGCATCATCTCCTCATGTTGCATTTGGGAAAACATTGAGAGGGATTCATTACTATACCCGTGCTTTCCATAACCCTCAATAATTAATCATTCCATAACACTACATCTCTTTTAGGAGTTCCATCAAACACTTGATGTGCAAAGTCTATACTCCCACATTTTGCATACATGTTTGTTAGAGCACTCAAAAAAAAAACATCACAATGAAATCCATCTTCAATCAAGAATTGATGGATCTCCTTGCACTATTGCAGAGTACCCAATTGGGCACAAACCAACATAATGCTTGCAACCGTAACCGAGTCCAACTTCATGGCTACTAATTTCATTACCCCAAAGAGCTCCAAAGCTTCGTTACAATGCCCAATCTATGCATAGCCAATGATCAATGCAATCCATGAAACCAAACCCCATTCACACATTTTTTCAAACACTTTGTGTGCATTCTCTATACACACACATTTGGTGTACATAGACACTAGCACATTACCTACATGTACAATATTTCCTTGTTCCAGAGCTTGAAGGGCCACACATGCCTTGAGAAAAAATGGGAAGGTGAATTTCCCTGCCTTCATGCCTGTCCTCTGCAGTCATAAATACAACAAAAAAACATTTCGTAATACCCATGAGTGGAATATCCTCCTATCATTATGGCCATCCTCAACCTGCAAGTGTCTCCCCTAAGTGCAATATCGCACTCGTTGTATTTTCATTTTTTAGATACCAAAACACTACATATTGTTATAGAATTATTAATCCTTGTAATGATAGAGTTCCATGAAACAATGTTTCTTCGAGTAATCTTATCAAATACCTAGCATGCATCCTCAACACTTCCCAATTTTATATACATGTTGAGAAGTGCATTTAACAAAAAAGTATCAGATTCAAACCCACTTCTCACTTTGAAATCATGAATGTCCTTACCCTGTTACAGCGTTGCTAAGATTTCAAGCATTGGAAGACTACTTGCAATGGTGATTGAATTAGGTTTGATTCATGTGTATTCCATTAAACCCAACAACTTTAAGCACTCATCAACATTCCCATTCTTAGCATAACCCATGGATTCTCTTGCCTTTGTGCAAGCTTGGTATACATGCATGAAGAACACAAACAATGATAACCGAATTGGGTTTCAGGCCTTGCGACAACATCGATTCAAACAACTTTAGGGCCTCCTCGCCAAAAGCCAGATGTGTATAGCCCGAAATTAGAGAAAACCAAGGAAAGACATCTCATTTAAACATTTCGTCAAGCACACCATGTGCATCATCGAAAAACCCACATTAGTTCAAGCATTATGTCAAACAGTTGCATGCACACTCAAAATTTCACCCTTGCACTCTATTTTTATCCCATGCAGGTCTAACGCTTGAACCTCGCTCTGATACCACTTTGTGGTGTACCCGACCACCTCGATGCCTGCTGGGATGGTGGGGTACTAGGAAATTTTACAATTTCCCTCCAATCTCACCATAAGCACAATCAACCTCTGATGCCAGATCATATCCCATACTTTATCATACAGTTTTACAAGCATAATTGTGCATAACACATTTACAATTCAAGAATGTAAAAATAGACAGAGATGTTATAAGCATTCGACAATTAACACATCAATACATAATTAACTAAAATCAAAGAACATATACATAGGGTACTTATGTTTTATGAAAAAATTGACCAACTGCATACCTACGATGTTCCACCCAGCCATATATCTCACTACTCATAAAATATCAGCAGTGGATTACCCCCGAGCTGGGGCTATAAGTCCACCAAGACAATAAATGTTGTCTAAGCTGTCTAAGGTCTATAATCAACACCAACCATGGTTTATGCCAAGGTACCAAAATTTAACAACACTCCAACCTACAATATCGTATTCCCCATCATCCCGCACAACCCAAGGTAGTGTGCCCCCTTCTTTGCACCATGATCCCTCAGGCTACACCGCTACCCTTCCAGGGCTCTAGCACAGGATGGTCAGGAAGTCTAAAATAATTTTGGCTCTAGGAGTTCCAACTGTCCTTAGAGGTATCTAGGTACCCTCCAGCTTCCCTTAGAGGTATCCAGGTACCCTCCTGCCACCCACACCAAGGAACCTATCCCCACACTTCTCCCTCTAGGGCTCCAACCTTTCCCAACGAAATCCAAGGAAACCCAAGGAGAAGTGTACATCCCCTCAGATCCACTTAGGATCTAAGAGGTAAACTCTCGTAGTTTGGGTCACCATCTTCCCTAGAGAAACTCTTGTAATTGGATTGATCATAATGAAATGTATATAATGATCAATTAAACCAAATTCCCCCTTTTTAAATATGTATGTTCCGTTTTATATTATATTATTATACAATATAATAATATAAATACCTAGGGAATTATTATACTATATTTGCTTAGCCTCCTTGGCTTGAGCTCCCTTTACCTAGCCCTTAGCCCCCTTTCCTACCCATGGAGTCTTATCCCCCCATACTCTTTTCGTCACTTGGTCTACAACCGTGGTGCTATTTTATTAATTAGTGCATATAAACAATTTATAATATAGGTTCTCCTCATTTGATCATTTTTACAGGCACTATGGCCCGACCATACCAACTCACCAGCTTAAGTATTATATGTAGAATATATTTACAATCTGGGAATCAAGCTGGGGTATTACAAGATACTTCAATGTCCACACGTCTTCCTCTTCCACCTTTTGTGTATATTTGTATCCTACAATGAAAGGGAACATGCATAGAGAAAAAAACACCTTGTCTTCCCTTAGCTAGGTTATTTATATCAATCATGACATAGTATTTAAATTGTTGATACTCGATTGCTTCTTGTTGTTGATGAGCACTGTTGTATACTTTTCTTTGTTAATATAATACCAAAGTCGATTTCCTGTCTAAATTATTGCGTCATCATCTCCATCTTATTTATTGTTTTTTTTTTAGTTTTGAGTGACAACATAAGATTAAAGTTGTGCATTCCTAATTCACTCTTAATTGATCCTTTCTATGATTTGTTGTTATGGTTGTGAGTTTTGTAGTGTTATTTACCACATCTAGATGAATGTATAATCCCTCTTAGGTGGGGCTCATGTACATTCCAGGTTTGAACACAACTTGCAAGCCTGCATTAAATTTTGATAAGTGCCATCGAGCGTGTTTACATATAAAAACCAAATGTTAATGTTTCATGATTTGAATATAGGATAAATCCAACATTGAAAAATGCAATACAGTGCTCAACCCTTGAAAAATACTTAAAACTTGAGAAGTTAATGATGTAAAAGGCAACCCAAAACATGATTGAAATTATGATGCAAAATATGACACAAATCATCACTCAAAATGAAATTTTAATAAATCCATAAAAGTTGATCCAATGATCCATATCAGATCATTATATTATTTTTCATCTATCTCGATTCTTCTAGAATGGAAAAAATTAGAGGAATAAGCTTGGAGGGTCATTTTAAAGGCAGGTCCTAGTTTAGAAAATTGGGGTTTGAAACCTTCTGCAGCCATTTTGTGGCAAAAAATTTCCCAAATTTAGTTAATACCGCTTAATGCTGTTCTACACATCAAAACCTTTCCAACGGTGTAAAAATCAATTCAATAAGAGTTCGTATCAAAGAGTTAAGCCTCCTGCAAACTAACCTACCGCATTGACCACCATGATACAAGTGGATGCCACGTCAATCCCCATTACTCACGCATGTGGGGCTATCCACTTATGGACTTTCAAGAAGACTCTAGAAGGTCCAAAACATTATCACAATTGAGGGTTGAGGAAGAAAAAACCCTACCCCTAGATGGCTATCAGGCGATGTTAAATACCAGGCCTCCAGGAGGAGAAGAGGTTCCATTCTTTAACATTGTGTTTGTTCCATAGTTGAGTAGAGCACCTAGGAGTGGAATTTTAAGAGCATAACAAAGGAGGAGAGATTTTGTAGGAGCAATACACACCCAATGTCAAAGGAAACTCCATAGAGAGTGACTCTTTTTTTGTACTTGCATTTGAAGAAAATAGAGCAGAGCGTCCTCACCTTCTAGCTGGGCTTTCTCCCGTATTGGGTTTCTCGAGTTATATCTTGTGTTTATTTGTGGATGGTGTGTGAGTATTTATTTATGTTCTCTATTTTTCATATTTCATCTATTTCATACATTTTAAGCAAAAAACCAGTGATTAAAGAATTTGAGATCTAAAGGAAATTAACCTTCATGGTAAAGATTTCAGTATTTTGTTAGATCTGTTGTGCCAAATTGTCCAGTGGAATATCCACAATAGTTTATAGATCATGCAAATTGTGACTTAAATTTTGACAAAATTCTCAACTCAAAATGTGACACAAATTTGCATATTTATTTAAAATTATAATATTTTACATAAAATTTAATAAATTTTAAAGGTCAGTTCATGAATATGTTATTTTGTTGTAAATTACATAAACTTTGTATAAAAAAATTGAAAATAAATGAAATTATTGGTGAAGATATTATAATTTTTATGTACTAAATCTTGATGTAAAATAGGACTCAAATCGTGACATACAGAACTTGACCAAAATCACAACTAAAAATGTGACTCAAAGCATGGTGAAAAGAATAATGCAAATCATGACGTAAATCAATGACTCGAGATTTGACTCAAAATTGTGATGTTAAACTTGACTCAAATCTCATCTCAAAACACAACGTGAATTTGTGTTAGACTTTATGTATTGTTTTTTTGTTGTTTGCTAGCATGTCCTTGACCTGCGTGACTAGCCCGCGGTTGAGAAACCGCGACCCAGGGGCATTTAAGCTGTCAAAATCACTTAGGGATCGCACCTGTCCCGGGCCACACCAACCCTTATCATGGGTGGATTTTTTGGTGTCTCCTCCCGATAGAGGTGAGTTTTGAACCTGGGTCACCACGCAAAACGTGGCCCATCACAACCGATCGCTCTATCGAGATTTGACTTAGAATTGAAGGACATGGGGGTGGGCGTTGATCCACTTATGTGTGCACATGTCACAGTATCATTTAATATAATATCTATGGGTGCAACCACATGTTCGACTACTACCTCAAAGTGTCCCCATGGCTCCAAGTTAAGCAACCCTCATTGGAATTGAACCTTTCTCAATGGTGAAAAAGTCATCACTTTCCACCATTAGATCCAACCCCTTTGGGAAGACTTTACATATTATTAAAAAAATACATATTTAAAATAAAACTTAATGGTTTTAGGGGGTGCTTTCATGAAGATGCTATTTTTTACATAACTTACATCATGTTTTGTGTTAACTTTTAAAAGAAAAATTGAAATCAATGCAAATGCCAATGGCTTTGAAGGACATCTAATTGAATATAGTATTTTTTTTGGGTTGGAATTGAGTTTTCAACCTTAGGGATAAACCTACAATATTAAATTACAACATTAAATATTTCACTTATCTTCAATCAAATACATAAGACAACCAAGAAAATAAATATTAATTAGGCAAATAAAAAATGGGTCTCAAAACAAATCATGAACTATCAAAATCAACTTTAAAAAAACCAATAGTTTTTAAGATGATGATGTCAACCATAAGGGTAAATATTTTTGGAGGAAAGGAAGAAAACTATTTTTTTTTAATCCTATTTTCAACTTATCTCTTTATAGGTTTACTTAAATTTTGCATCTAACAAGTGCTTACACTTGAAATTTGAGTAAACCTATAAGGAGATAAGTAAAAAAAAGTTGTTTTCTTCCATTCCCTTTGAAAATTCAAAACTTTTATTTTAATTTTTTAAGTCTTATTTTATTATTTTCCTTAGGAGGCTCATTTTAGACCTCAAATTTCCCATAACCAATGACCAAACAAGTGTACTTCAATGGAATGAGTTTCCAATCCTTAGAAC
This sequence comes from Picea engelmannii, assembly GCA_009831015.1. Lineage (NCBI taxonomy): Eukaryota > Viridiplantae > Streptophyta > Pinopsida > Pinales > Pinaceae > Picea > Picea engelmannii. The sequence goes on along the minus strand of ML863634.1, from coordinate 942 downwards.
ACACACCATACACATATAATAGATTTGAAAATAACTTATAGTAATGGATTTATCACAATAGTGAATCTACCCCTTTAACTTCTATATCTTTGTTAAATCACTTGAACAAAATCTGCTCAATTTTATGTCAAATTGGCAATCATAACCAAAATTAGAAACTACTCAATCATCAAGATAACATAAAATAAAAATCAAATTTGCAAGTACATAAAGTTTGGATAGTTGGAACACTTCATATATATAGACAATATGAAGTACATGTACATGCCAATAGCATAATACAAAATGGTACAAGTCAAGCTCTACAAACCCTAGCTAGTGCATCCACCAAAATATCAAACACTAGTCACCAAGTCCTCCTAGCTAGGGATCTATTCCAAGTAAAGTTTGTTGCTCCACCAAAGATCCACAACAAAAAGTACTACATATTGACAAGCCTTCTTTTGCACTTACACTTGCATCCCACAAGTGTATAAGATAGTCTTCCTCTATCTTCTCCACATTAAGCACTCCAAATAGTACTTGGGATTCCCAAATGCCACAAAACCCTAGTCTTCTTCTCTCACAAGAATTACAAGATCAAGTGATCCCTTTGATCCTGTAGGGTTTCTCCAAAACCCTAACTTCCCTTGTCTTCTTAGGGAAAACCTTAACTCTAAACCTAGTCTTCTTCTTGAATCTCCTCAAGAATCCTAGCACTCAAGACAAAAAAGACAAAGTACAATGAAGAAGATCAGTACAATGAAAGAGATAAGTTCGCTCTAACTCTCATATCTCTAACACAAGTATGTGATCAACAATGAGTGATGAAAAGATTCTCTCTTCCCTTTATTTATATGAAAGGCGAGGGAGGCCAACAATAGTAAAGTGGACCATGCTCACAATAAACAACTTAACTAAACACTATATATGTCTACACTAAACAACTTAACTAAACACTAG
>ML863633.1:23606-36226 GCA_009831015.1 Picea engelmannii | reverse complement strand
CCCTTTGTTTGAAGACATGCAACACAAGGATTAATGTGAATTATTAATATATATACAAAATGATTATTTAAATTACAGCATGCATGATATATTCAATCAATTATATACTATTCAAGCATGCAATATGGAACGTTACATACCACAAAAATGTGTTAGTCCTGGGGCATCATGAATTGTCCATAAAAGTATTCCACGGAATTGAAATCTCTTCTGCCCAATTGGTTTACAGATGTCATACATAGTGATGCCCTCCCATAACTTTAGTATCTCATCGATAAGAGGCTCGATATACACATTCATATCTTTAACTTGGTACTTACCTAATTGTTTGAAATTACATGAAATTACTACCATGGTATGTATATATACGTAAATAAATAAATAAAAGATGTTATGCAAAAAAAAAACAGAAAAATTTTAATTCGAAAAATTAATGTAAGCAAATACTTGGAATAATCATTGTCAGCATTATATGCTCCCTCTTTATTGACATCCAAGGAGGAATGTTATTGTTGATAAAAAAATAGGCCACACTGAGTAAACAGATCGAAGCTCTCCAAATGGATTAACATCGTCAGTTGTCAATGAAAGCCTAACATTATGAGGTTCATCTGTAAATTCTGGCCATTTTGCAGCAATTTCCTTAAATGCATAACCATTTGCAGGCATTCGAAGAACACCATCTTCAATTCTCTTTCGTGCATGGTAATCCATAAACTGTTTAATGCTTTGTCACCTAAACAGTCGATGCAAACGTGGAATTATGGGAATATGCCAGAGAACCTTTCGAGGGACCATTTTTGTTACTTGATCGGTTTGATATCTACTAATACCACATACCAGGCATTATGTTTTCGAAGCATTTTGTTCATAATATATAATATGATCATCAGGACATGCATCTATACTTTGATACTCCATTCCAATGTATTTCACAATGGCATGTAAATCTCGATATGTGCGAGGTAAAATATTTGACGAGGATAACAGAAATTCACCTAACAATCTAAAACATAAAAAATAAATAGTTAATGTAAAGAATAGTAATTGTAAATATTGCATTTTTATTTTACACATTAATTAACACTAAAAAAAATGGGGAAAAATCAACTTTTATGTAGATGTGAAGAAACATATTACATACCTTAGGATCTGTGTCATACAAGTGTTCGACAAATGATTCGTAACTTTCAAGTTCCCCAGCAACAATGCAGTGGAGAGAAGATTTGCTCTTAACCCTTTATAAAGTCGTTTATTTGTCTTTTCAATCAGAGGTTCATCATAAATACCATCACTAATGTCCCCATGATCCTCATCTCGATGACCGATTAAGTCTTGGATCATTTGATTTTTCTCATCATCTTGAACTATGTTATTATTGTCATCTACTTCCATGGGATCATTAACTTGATCTTCATTGTCTGCTTCAAGTTCTTCATCTTGTACTACAACATCATTTATGCTACTACTTGGTGCTTTGTACATAAAGTTAGGGGGAAAATCTAACTTTATACTTACAAACAATCATGAAAAATTAGTGCATGTATAAAACAATATAAAAGTTTGAGAATACAATAAATATTAAAACAGATAATGAATGTATATACAGCTAATTACCATGGGACGATATTCATTTGATCCCCCGTCCATGTGCCCATATTTCCTACAATGTTTTTTAGTTGTTGCTATTAAAACTCTTTCGGGACGTCTAGTACAACAATTTTTGCAAGGGAAATAACATTTATCGTCACCATTTTCACCCTCTTTAATTCTTTTCCCAACTCTAATGTTTTCTGACATTCTTCCCCACACACATATACTGAAAAAAATAACTGTTTTTTTTTCGCCAAGAAGACCCGCTTAAACCCTCTTTGAAGTGTCATTATTATAGAAAACTTGTCGCAACATCTGTAAAATGCAACATATTTGTAGATTTTATAACGTCACAATTCCGACGATAGTTGACTTGGTCAAATACTAGGTGACCGTTGGGAGGGGGAAAACCTAGTTTCCATAACATCGTAACTGTGACGACTATTTTACCAACGTCGCAAGAGAGACGACAATCCAATGGCGTCGCAATAGTGACATGTGTTTGTATTATGTCTCACTTGCGACGTTATCAGGCAATATGGAGAAAAAAAATTAAAATTTCCTCTATTTTTCAACAGTATGACCAATTTTGTCCATAACGTCGCAAATAGAACGTCGAAATTTTTCCAATATGTATTAGTGTGTTCTCCAATAACCATACAAATAAAAAAACCAAACCTCAACAATATCCCTAGGAATCTCCTTTGCACATGAATCTGTTGTAGACCACCTGTACGGTCTATTGACATCACCTGTCAGCTTGTACGGATTTGTATATGCCCAGAAAATAAGATACGTGATTCACCTTACTGGAAACCCACATATATACATTGTTTTCTCCACTACAATCCATGTATACCCTATACGTGATTTTTCCTTTTACAACCTGCATATATACACACTTCATCCTCCTGCAAAACATGTATTGTACAAAAAATTCACTCCACATGTGTGACCTTCTTTGCTTCTCTCTTCACAGCCAAATTTTCCACCTTGCAAATTTTTCCTTTGTTGAGATCACCTATCCTCCTAGCACAAGTGCAGACTCACTTATGCTAGCTCCATGATGTCTCCACACACTCTACATGATATGAAATGTCACAATGACCTCTCTCCTTTATATACAATCCTTAGGGGTCACCATAGAATCCCCTCCACAATTCAACATCAAATTAGGATTTCCTTGTGGGTGTGAAGCCCCAACACAAACCCACAAAGCCCATAACCAAAAACATGAATCCCCCACTCAAATCTAAGGGGTTTTTCGCCAAACCGAAAGTGTGATGTGGTTTCCATGACGATTCCCACATGCCCAACACCTAGGGTCATGCGATAATACCTACCTGAACCTACAAAAAATCAACACTCCATCTTAGCGAGAAAGGTATTGTCACCACACTCCACAAGTGGGAATGTCTCTCAATGCTACCAAAGCATCAACACTTCCATTTAGAAAGGGAGGCATTCCATCATCACCTAGAAGTAGCTCTATCTCCCATACTGGATCCTCTACCATAGCTTCTCTTCAATCTGTCTGATTGGCTGCTCCATCTTTCACCAAAGAAAATCCTACTCTCCAGTCCTCATGACTGGCTACATCCTCGGTCACTGGAGAAAATCATGTTTTCTAACATGATCCCATCCTAGAAGACACCCTTCTCCTAGAATCCTCTTGGATTTGAACCTCTTGTCTGGCCATCTCAACCCATGACACCTACCTAACATTATTGGAAGATGCCTCTCTCCCATATGGACCTTAAGGTTGGCTCCCACTAAGTGACTAACTCTCCCTCTAAGCCTCCTGACTCCCTCTTATCTTCTTGACTCCCTTTGAAGTCAAACTCCCTATGAGCCTACAAACTCCCTCTAAAGTCAAACTCCCTCTAAGTCTCATGACTCCCTCTGAGTCCACACAACCTCCATAGCTACCTGCTCCCTGACCATTTTCCTTTGCACAGTCCTGTGAGGTGTTGATGTTTGAATATGTTAGGACCGAAATGGAAACCTCATGAGGATATGAATCCCCGTGCATTTTTATAGAGGTGGTACTCCTCTTTGGTTGAAAGATATATATGTGATATCTTGTATTAGAGAGAATTCTAAGGCATCAAACTCTAGATATTTATTGCTTGGATTTATTCAATAAGATGGTTCTTCAATAAATTGATCTGATCTTTATGTGCAATAAATTGTTTTTAACAATATATAATATTGAAGGAGGGCTTCAACATCAGAATATCTTTGTGCTCAACATCAAATATACAATCTTCTTAATCACATACAAATATTTCCATATCTTCTTCACGAGAAATAGAATAGAATAATTTGATCATCTCAAAGAATTTTAAAAGAGTATTACTATTAAGATCAAAAAAAGAGTTTGATAAGTCAATTTCAAATACCTTGTACTCAAAACTCAGAGTTACAAGATACAATCGAAATCAACCCCAATCTAATTATGTGTGGAGTTTTATTCATGAAAAATGCTCTTCATTAAAAAATCTCTGACAGTCATTTATATGGTTGTAAATACTCCATGATCATATTAAAAAAATATGTTGAAGAATACAAGAAGAACACTCAAGAACTCAGCCTTGTGCCAAATTCATAGATTCAAGCATAAAGCTATGAGAAATGGTGTAGAAGAAGAAAAAGAGTGGAGAAGATGGATATTTCTCTTCATTGATGAGAAGTTTCGTTGCATATTTATTTTTGTACCTTCTTCTTTTGATCTTCTGCCCCTACCCCTCTGACAATGGAACCTTTGATGAAGACCTTCTTCTCTTTTTAAAATTAGAACCCACATTTGACCTTACTATTGATCCTTCATGAAGTGCATTTGATCAAATTGTTGAATGGATGCGAATATTGGCGGTGGATCAGTCATCTCAATTGTTAACAGTGCAAGGCTTGTCACAACTAGTTGTTGGTTCTTTAATGATAGCACTAGTCGTGGACAAGAAACAACAAGTGAACCTGCAACAACTCCATCAACGTTAAAATACACATAGAAGGATATAAGTGTGAGATTGTCATTTCATTAATATGATACATTTATAAATACAATTGCTTGACCTTTGGATTCATCTTCCAAGAGGTCTCTTGGACTCCTAATGACCATTCCTATCACTTTACTATTCATATTTCATCAAGTGAGTAACCCTAACTGATTACATTTCCAACAATATTTATATATATTTATGTTTATTGCATTGTCTTCCCCTTTAGAAATGTTTGTCCTCAAAGCGTATTTATAGAAAGGTTTACGTTTTTGTCCTGGCTTGTAATGTCTTCATATGATTCTATGTTCTTGATGTTATCATGGTTGACAATACGAGATGATATGAGTTACAAAGAGTTGAGTAGACCTATTGAATTGTGAAAGGGTTGAACCACCCTAATTCAATTTTATGCAGAACCGTGTGGCAACAACTTATGTGATTTGGGGAAGGATACGATTCCACACTTGATCTTTTCTTCAATATAACAAGATCTTTACTTAGCTTCGCATATTGATTTCATTTTTGGTTATCTTATTGAATAATGCAATGACTTTTACAATTTGGATGATGATAATTCATCCTCATATCTTGCATCTTAATTTTGAAAACCTTGTCTTTTGATGCTTTTGATGATCTATTGGTCGACAATATTTCATTTGGAACTGTATTGATTCATTTTTCCATAGTTTGGATTTTTACAGCTAATGACTTCTCTATTTCAACAAGATTGGTCTTTGATTCCTTATCAATCAGTGATTCTTTGCTGGCAAGTTTCTTTAATGTTTCGTGTTGCAACTTATTTTCGTTCTTAAGCTTATTAATTTGTGTAAGTAGGTTTTGATTATGATTCTTAAGGTGTGAAAGTTCTTCATTTTTGGATTTTTCAACATTTTTCATGTATTGATTCTCTACTTTTTCCTCTTTTATCCCTTTGATTTGTTCGAGAAGTCTTCGATTAAGGTTCCTTAAGCGAGAATTTTCTTCATTTTTTCTGGTAGGTTCTTCTTGAATTCCTTCTCGAGATCTTCCTTTTGTTGTTTTAATTTTTTATTACAATGCTTTGTAATCTTTATCTTCTTGATTTGTGCAAGTAATTTTTTACTATGGTCATTTATGAGAGAAATTTCTTTGTCATTTCTAATAATTCTTTGTAAAACATGTCCTCGAGATCTTTATATTTATGTTGTGATACTTTCTTGTTTTGTTGATGTTTGGCTATTTTGTCCTGTAATTTTTTTTTTGTGAATTATCTTGATCTTCCAATTATAATTTTTGGGTACATTGGATTGTGGCACCTTGTAGGAGTGTTTTTTGTGCTTGACTTGCAATGACCATCCTTATCACAAGGGAGTTTAGTTTGCTCAAGTTTCGTTGTAATTTGATTTAGTTGCTTACATATCTTCTTAACTATTTTCCATTGGTGCTTTAATGATTGATAAAAGTTTTGAAATAATAGTTTTAACCCAAACTTCTGTATAATTAGTAAATGCAAGGATCCCACTAAAAAATATTGAATTGAAATTCTTCTCTTAATTCTTTTTTTTTAACCTTTTTTAACTCCTTTTATATATATATATATATATATATATATATATAATTGACCTTTTTACTTTGAAGTGTAACTTATGGAACTTTTAATTAATACCCCTAATATAACACCTTACAATTGAAAACGCCTTGATTTTTCTTTGGATATACTAATATTGTTATCTCTTCTAAATTTATGTATTATGCTTTTATAATATAAGTTAGAGTACTACCATTTATCTTATATCCAATATGCTCATGTATAATCCAAAATTCATTTATGTATAATCCAGATTCCAAAAGAAAAGTCACAGTTTGACTTTGCACGAATGTGACCTTTAAGCCCCTTATTAACCTTCGTATTTTATTGTGGTGAAGTATTGGCTAATCAATTTTTGAATAAAACCTTCCCAACAATGTATTAATTTTATGCTATGATAGTTGCAAATTTCCTTCAACTTAATCCCTAAGCAAATTGAATAAAACCTTCCCAACCATGTATTAATTTTATGCTATGATAGGTGCAAATTTCCTTCAACTTAATCCCTTCTTTACTTAGGACTTTAACACATTTATACAATTTTTTTTACGTATTAATAAAGGATGCGATGGTCAACCTTCACATGCGCACACGGCTATTCTTCTTTAGACATGCCCTTGGTAAGCATTTTCGACGTGCTCTAAGCAATATGCAAATTGGATGTTTCAATTTATTGCAATTACACATTTTTTTAAAATTGTTTTATGTTATGCAAATTGGATGTTTCAATTTATTGCAATTACACATTTTTTTTTAAATTGTTTTATGTTGTAACCCAATTGTGTTGGCTTCTCTTATTAATATTGTTTTATGTTGGAACCTAATTGTGGTGGCTTATTTTCTCTCATTTTCTTTTTTTTTAGGAACTTTTCCATGAATTGTCCTCAGTATTTTATGGAGTTTTTAGGCATATTTCTGAACCACACCACTTTTGGTTAAGGATTAATAGGTTCAATCAAATAAACTACACCATTATTTGATCAAGTTGAATCAGTACCTGTAGTGGCATCCCTTCAAGTTTTGGATCTAGTTTATCCATAAGCAGTTCCATACGTCGAGGTAAGACTGGTCAGTTTGAAGAGGGTGGTAGATCAAGTCCATTTCACTTTGATATGCCAAGAATAAGGTCACCTATGGTGGTTATATCCACAGGAATCCCCAAGTGAACCTCGTAGTAGTGGTGATGAAATCCACTAAAAGGAGATAATGCAGCCAGGGAGTGCAATAACGAAATAAATGGCAGATAGACTTTACAAGTCTTGAAATTTTTCTTGACAGTTCTTTACGTAAATTTTATGAATTGGCAGTGGAATGATTTTTTTTGGTATTTTTTATTTCTTGATATTGTTCGATTATGTCTTTTGATTTTCTGACTTCTTTTTCTTTTCAGAATTGAGTTGTTGGTGGTTGAATAATCTTCTCTATTTACTTTTAATTTTTCTTCTTCTTACTTTCTAGTTTCTTCAAGCTTGCAGTAGAATGATTGTTTCTTCAACAAAAATTAGAATAGTCGATGGTCAATATATTTTTGGTCAAAGACCGAAGATAGAGAAAACTTGCCCAAATTAATTGTGGCCAAAAGGCCAATGGTTTTGTTGCCAATGGAAATGAAATTTGACCAAAAGTCTGGTGGCCAAAGGTTGGGATTAGACTTTGCTCTGATATCAAACGTGGTGATCCAATTTGGTTCATCAACTAAATATCCAAAATAAATGGGATATCATAAGAAAATCCATGTGGATTAAAATATTATATTGAATAAAATATGATAGATGATAATAGAATGATGATATTACAATGAGGGGGCCCATACATATACCTAAGTGAGTGCATTTTCACTAAAAGTCATGTCATTTAGTTAAGACATGTCATTTCATTAAGCTGTGTCTTTTCATTAGTTATTAATTATTAGTGTTTATATTTATGTATATTTATGTTTATTACAAAGATCTTGATCAACAACAGGAGTGGGTCTTCAAACGAGCTTTGATACCATGTTCCACAAAATAGAGTATTCCCACATAGGAAGAACACCTTCAGTAACCACTCACACAACCATATCAAATATCAATACACTAATTTTTTTACATGGTTAAAACCCTCAAAGAGGGAAACAATCCATGACCTCAACCAACGTGTCCATTTTAGGAAACATATTAATGCAAAAGATGTTGGAACATGTGGTTCCATCGTAAACCTCACCTTGTCAGTTGAGTGGGTCGACCAAGTCTTTATGTCGACAACTGACTGAATTGGTGGTTGACCATGTCCACTTAAGGATCCTTGATCCACATTTTATGGACAGGTGCAACCATCTTCACCCAAGTTTGTTGGTTTTGGTCCATGACCGAAACCTATTTATAGACGATCCTTGTGATCGGTCTATTACATATCTTAGATTATTTGATCATCGAGGATCTGCTCTCGCTCTTGTTGAGTGACTTGTGCTTCAATACTACGGTGTCTTTTGACACCACCGCTACCTCTCGGATTCGTTCTTTTGTGAGTTCAATCCCTGATACAACATGGTATTAGAATCGTTGGTTCTTTGATATCAAGATCGCAAAAGAAGACTTGGATGGAAGTGATACAGTCATGAAGCTATGATGGGTGAAGACTTATTACTCATCGTGGGTTATTAAGTCATGGAAACCCTTCCTTTTTCCATGTGTTCCGGGTTATGTCCTACTTCTATTAAATTTATGGAAGTTATATGTTCATTGGAATCTTACTTGGGTGAGTTGATTGGTAGGGATTTTACCACTAGACCTCGTCAAAATATTCTTGACCAACTGACGATGTGTCAAAGAATCGACTGACGCAGTATCTTGCGATTTGTGGTTGAACTAGCCAATGATCCATGTGACCTCACCCTCTTTGTTTAGAGTTGCATTTTTTTTGTCAACTGAGGTGTAATTCAACAGTAGTCCACTCTGGTTTCAACCCAACTAAAGGAAGTCTCGACCAGATCAGAGTTTGGTGCATATGTAGAATCTCTATCATCCTTTGAATCCACTTGATTTTTCACGTGGTCAAAACCCTCGACCAGAACATTGTACAGAGTTCACCCTTCTCAACTAGTTTTCATTTGGCATAGACAACCACCATTGACAGGAGTTCACCCAACTTTATTTTGTTGGTTGACCCAACGTACATAGTCGACTATGGATTAATGTCGACTACCTTGTAAGGGTATCTGACTAACTTAGGGTTTGACTGGTCATGCATCTACTGACCTTTCGACTCAACCTATCTCTCATTACCCACGAGTTCGATTGGTAAAAGAAGATCAACTTGTGCAATGAGCGAAGGCATTCTCTTCATGACTGGAAAGATATTCGACTTCCCCCCCTTTCTTGGAAGTCAAATTTCTTGTTGTACATCATATCTTTGCAAATTTTGTATCTTCAATATTTACCTCCGTCGATGATGGGCATGCCAGACGAAGATGAAGTTCTAATGCTTCAAAAACTGCAAGAGATTCGTGAGAAGAATGTTATCGCCTTGGAATAATCTCACAACCAACTTCATGCAGCAGTAACTTCCTTGCAGAATGTCGTTGCACAGTTGCAAACTGAGAATCAACGCGTAAGAAATGACCTAGAGACAACCCACACCCATCTGGAAGATGAAGCTGCCCTCTTTCGAACCAACCTTCTGTTGCGGTATGATGAGAAATCTAGGAATATTGTTGACCTAGAACAAACAATGGAAACCATATTTCAAGATTTGGTGGATGATTTTGGCGAAAAAACCGATCTTGATGATGATCTCTTGAAAGAGGTGAAAACCATTTCTCATGAAAATGATTCCTTGAATACATAGAATGCAGGACTAAAAACTCAGTTGAAGAATGCAGAAGACGTGTTCCAAATTGTTGTGATTGAGCACTCCAGAAGGGTTGCTACCATGGGGAACACTACAGCTAGAGTTTTCCATACTCTTGCAGATGAATTTGAGGAAAATTCTAACCTTGTTGAAGAATTGGAGGAAGAAGTGAAATCTCTTCCTCATACAACATTGAGCATCGATGTCAACTAGTTGATGGAAGAAAATGCCCAGCTAACTTGTGAGGTTTCCCACTTACAGGCCTCCATTGATGAGCTTCGTGAAGAAGCTACTCCTCTCCAAGAAGACAATAATCGACTTTTTGATGAGTATCGGGCACTGAAGGAAAATTATGACGTCATATTGTTGCAGCTGATTGAGAAGGATGAGACGCTTCAGAGTAGGACTGCAAACAAAATCTTGAAGAACAAGTTCGCCAACTGCAGACTACTGAGAAGACTACTAAGAAGAAGATTGTTGTTGATGAGCTGTCAAGCTCACCTATTTATTTTTCCACCATTGTTGTTAGTCCAACTATTTAAGAGAAGAATGTTGATATTTTTGAGTTGCTAAGCTCACTCGTTTCTTATCACCCCCTGTTGTTTTTTGTAAGAAAGATGTTGTCAATTTATGCTTTAAAACTAATGACTATGTTGTTTCTCCTAGCTTTGAAAAACACACTACATGTATAGGATCATGACTACTCAACAAGATGAGATATACTGGAGGAGGACTTGGGAAGTATGGACATGGTATTTCTACTCCTATTACACCCGAGATGAAGTCTCCAAGAATATGTCTTGGATATGATGTTGTTGTTGCATCCTTTCCTATCCCTACCCTTGTTGCAACCAGAGAAGTTTTCTTCATTGCAAGTGGAGTTCAGACTGATTTTCCAGCAAAACAATCTATGGAACCAGTTGATGAAGTGGTTGTTCCTAACATGTCAGAAGCCGAAAATATTATTGTTGATGACATTGTTCTTGATATATCGGGTTTTTCTTCTCCTGTGAGTACACCAGACTCTAATCCTATATCTCTTGATCAGCCAACACATAACTCTATGCCTTATCGACATCCTCACCATTGTAGACATGGAAATCATGATTTAATATCTTTGCAGACAAGATGTGAAAGACAGAACCGTAGACCAGTGCAGACTATCAAGATTGATTGTGGTTAATTTAATGAGTGGTCATGGGCACATCTAACCAGATGTTTGAGGATTTCCTATCGTTGTGTTTCATCGGTTGTATGAACATACAAAGCTCTTAATTGTTATTGATTGCTTTGTAGTGGTCGACCATGGGCTTGACCCGACTTGAAAATCGATTAGCGTTTGATTGGGACATTGGTCGACTGCGACTTGACCCGACTTGACAGTTGTTGTAGGAAAATCTCCCTGTGGACAGGTAGATCTCCTCTTGAGAGCTAGACTCTTAACTCTTAAGATAGAAGATGCTTATCGTGGACACTGACTTTCTTTTAGAACTAGATAAACTAATGTGTGAGGAGGAAAGAGAAAATAAGTACCTTTTACCGGTGTTTGTCCCTACATAGTCTGAGTTGAGCTCCAATCTTGAACTCCTCAATAAGCCCTGTAGACAAACAAAGATACAACCAGCTTCCTACTCTACTGATATTAGTTCGAAATAGATATATCTATTAGAGACGAATTCATGTGAGATCAAACACAGAATTGAAAGAAACAGGCCAAGCATATTATATTAAAGAGAACAACAACGAAGAATGCTTACAGCCATAGATGTGAGTGTAGCAGCTTCATCAAGTTCCCCTTGTCCAAACCCTTTCTTAAACAGTCCACGCACAGAATGTTGATGCTCCAAATGACATACCACTCATGAGATCATAAGTTTGGTATAATTCTCAATCTCCATTCCCCCTCCTCCATGGAAACCCCTCATTATATAGGATTTGGAGGTTTAACCACCATGGAGAAGATCTCTCATCAGATCCACTAAGAAAGGGATCTCTAAGATATTTGGGGAGAAAATATCTCTTAAGGATTTTGGGGAGGAAATATCTCTCAAGGATTTTAAGGAGGAAATATTTCAACCATCCATGAGATCCTCCACATTCCCTAAAAAATAGGAAACCAAATGTGAGGTGGATCCTCCCACTTAATTACTTTATTTTTCATGAATATTAATAATAATTCATGTGCACTTGATTCTCACACTTAATCAATTTTTTTTCCATGAATATTAATAATAATTCATGTGTACTTAGTATTTTTTTTCCTTCATGTAATATATCCCTCCTCCACATTGACTAAGGATTGTGACATAGTTTATTCCATGGTGTCAAGGTGTATGCAACACTTATACGACACTTTACGACAGTTAGGTTGAGGTACCTAGGTGTGCAAATTTCATGTGTAACAGAATGCCCCCTAAAGTGTGAGGTCGGAAGGGAGAATGATGGCCGAAACACTTTACAAATATTTTAAAGCAAGAGTGTGGACTCGGAGAACCTGATAGAAGCTGCACACAAACATCCAACAAATATTATGACATGCTTCAAACCCAAGGCAGGCATACCTATGCTTGGGTGATCAAGACTTGCAAGATATGGCCGCCATAAAATACACTGCGGATCCATAATTATAT
>ML863633.1:0-13242 GCA_009831015.1 Picea engelmannii | reverse complement strand
GGTCGCCAACGTAACTGATCCACCCGCTCTATCCCCGCCCCTTCCTATTTTGATCTCGTGACGTTGGATTTCATCACCAACTAGTGGTTTCATCATAGGAAGGTTTGTTTGATTGATTGCTTCTCAGATTCATAGCGTGTGTTGTTTATTTTACTTAGTGGACCTTAGGTCGAGTCAATGTTAATGGCATCGAATCCTGAGAGTACCAATGGAGGAACCCCTTCTCCTGGGGAACCTTATACCTTTCCTTCGTTTGGAAACTTTGGTCCTCCGTATATTGCCACACTGAGTCTTCCAGGACTCACCATCGGATTACCAGTTTGGTTGTTCCCCACTCCAGTGATCCCAAATCCTCCCAATGTTTCAACTGCACCTAACACTTTAGATGTCATTACACCACCCACACATCAACCTCATGTCGACTTTTCACCTTCTTCGTCCATCAAGTCTCCTTCCATTTCTCCTTCTTCACATAGTGAAAGCTCTAAAGCAAGTATCCAGGTTGATCAGAAGAAGAAGAAACAGAAAGAGAAGAAGAAGAAAAGACCGAAAAGGACCAAGGCCCCAACAACATTAGATGTTGGCTCTAAGAAACCAATTACTGTTAATAGTACTGGGAGTGTTGATGAGATCAACAAGATTAAAATGAAGAATCCGAAACCCAAATTCCCTTGCAGTTTTTGTAAGGGTGACCACTTTCTAAGGGATTGCCCCGGTCTTATCAAGGTCTTAGAAATGTGGTCCTCCATGTCATCGGCCTCTGCTGGACATGCCAATGATACCTCGTCAACTAGTGATGTTAAGGTCGGTAAGAAGAAGACAACTACCAAGTTTCCTTGCATGTTATGCAAGGGTGATCATTACTCTCACCTTTGTCCTCACATGGATGAGGCTTCTTCTCTTTTGGAAAAACTTCAACTTCCAAAAGGTTATCGTAAGATTTCCTCCAACTCATCATTAGTTTATGAACTGGTCAATCCGGTTCCATCCCCGGTTAGTTCGGTTGATCAGGTGGTCAATCTAGTTTCCTCCTCGATTGAACTACAAACCCAAGTAGCTGATCCAGTTCCGTCATCAATTAGCCCCACTCTTCATAAAAAGAGTGTAACCCAAGTGGTCGATTAGTTTTAATCCTCAGTTGATCCCACAGTCCCGTTAGAGAGTGACTCCAAAGTGGTCAATCTGTTTCCACCCGTAGACCCCATTCTCCCCTTGGAGAATGAAACCAAAGTGGTCGATCCGATTCTGTCATCTGTCGATCCCACTCCTCCTTTGATGAGTGCCAAAGTGGCTGATCCAGTCCCTTCCTCGGTCAGTCCCACCATTCATCCGAAGAGTGCCAAAGTGGCTGATCCAGTCCCTTCCTCGATCAGTCCCACCCTTCATCCGAAGAGTGCCAAAGTGGTTGATTCGATTCCATCATCGGTCAATCCCACTCTTCCTTTGAAGAGTGCCTGTGCGGTCGATCCAATCCAATCATCGGTTGATCCTACTCTCCCTCTAGAGAGTAAACCCGATATTGCCCATGTTTTTCTCATTGATACAGAATCTACCATGCCGGGGGGCATTCCTCCTTCTCCCGTGAAACCCCCTCCAAGTAATGAGGCCATCCTTTTTGATTAGGGTGCGCTAACTAGACCTCGTCTTCCCTCTCACATTCCTTTCCAAATTACAATACAGGTTTGTGGTTGAGACGTTCCTCAAACGCTGATAGATGAAGGTGCGTCCGTTAGTATTTTGTCTTCTGTTGCTTGGTACACTTTGGATTGTCCGCAGCTTGCGCCGGTTGCACAAAATTTGTTAGCTTTTAACAGAAGAACTAGTCAACCTTTAGGGACCCTCACTCAGTTTCCCGTAACTTTGGGAGGGAAAACTATCTTTATTGATGTCATGGTAATCTGAGACCCCTTGGATTTCGCTTTACTCCGGGATTATGTATATTCCATGAAAGCTATTGTGTCCACTCTTTTCTGTGTGATATCTTTCCCTCACGATGGAAGAATTGTGACTATTAATCAACTTTCATTCATCGGTGCTAACGAGATTACCTCCCTAAATGGTTCTTATATGCAGACAGTATCGCCCCTGCCACATGTCAATTATGTGGCATTGTCTCCAATGACTTCAACTTCTGATGATTTAGATCTGGTAGTTGACATGGTGATCTCTTCGGTAGGGCTATTGGAGCCTGATATCCTTACCCCTGTCGCGGCCCTCGACATGTGTTCCTTCCAGAGTGATTATCTTCCATCCAGTGAAGATCTCTTGGAATCCATGACCGAGTTTTGTCCCTTGACATGGTGTCCTTCCAAAGAATTATCCCCTTGGAAGACATGATCAAGAAGCAGTCACGAGCATGGTTTCTCTTCTCTATGGCAAGCTCGTTAAAAAATGAAACAGAGGCCCTGAGCATAGTTCTTTTCCTGTGTCAAGCTCGTTAAAAAATGAAATAATCACATCTCTTGAACCTTCTTTTCATCCACCATTCTCCTTTTTCTCATCTACTAGAGAAATTGGTGACAACCTCACAGTCAGTGAATGAATTGAAGCTTGGGGGGCATGTCTCCAGCATTTGATGATCATTCTAGAGTTAAGCCACTATCTTTTCAAGCTGGGGGCATATCGAGCTTAGTCTTTGTTCTTTCTCGTGCTCGTAAATACATGAGAATGCATCTGGGTAAACTTTTATGTCTTTTTCAAACCTGTATAGATACACGAAAAAGGAACCCCTTGGAGTCTCCTTTAAGCTCTTTTCAGACTCTCTAAACATGAAAAGATTGCCAAGTGATCTTGCTTCCTTTCCCACTCATTAAAAGGTTTGAAAGGGCATTTTTCGAGTGATAATTTATCTCTTTTTCAGCCTCGCGAGACTAACATTATGAAAAAGGACAACATTGGAGTCATCTTTAAGTTCTTTTCAGACTCTCTAAACATGAAAAGATTGCCAAGCAATCTTGTTCTCTTCATGCTCGTTAAAGTATTTGAAGAAAATGTCTATTGAGCAATAATTTATCTCTTTTTCGGTCTCATCAGACTACTTTACGAAAAAGGAACTGAGAGAGTTCTCTTTTAAGTGTTTTTCTAGACTCTATAATCATGAAAAACCTTCGAGTTTTCTGTCTTTGGACTCATTAAACAAACATCGACAGGACCATATGGGATCGAACCCTTACTTCTTCCACTTCATTAAACAAAGGAAGAGGGACTTACCAAAGGTGAGTTATATCGAGCATGTGTTACCCTCCTTGAGTTTGTTAAATAAAAAAGAGGTACTCGTCTATCTGGATGGGGGAAAAAATTGAAAGAAGCAAGCCAAGCAGTTTTTGAGAACTTTACCAACAACTCTTAGAGTCACCCTTGAACATGACATTTTGTCTTTCCACGCATTTTAATCTGCTGAACCTCTGCACTGAACCAATCCTCTGAGTTTTTCTTACTCCTTTGGGTCACCCGACGAAAGTCACAGTATCCATTGCATCATCGTGTTTTGGTCCATGTCATGTTTCTGCTGTTGTGCCTCAGTGTTCAAGGGAAGTATCTGCCTCGAACGTTAGCCATCACAAATATCTTGTCTCAATACCCGTGTCAGTCCATGTTCATATGATCTACCAATTACATCTCTGTGTCCATTTCATGTCATTGATGGGGGATACATCAAGGCCCTCCTTTGACGAGTCTATTCTTGTCGACTTCAACACATTATCCAGGAACTAGACTTAGAAACCAATTAGTACTTTGGGACCTGCATGCCTCAATGGCAGGCCTCCTCACGTTCGATAATGGGTTTACATCATTGAACTCTGATCGGATGATTCCACAGATGTTCGACTTCAGCTTATCCATTCACATTCGTTGGAATGTACTAGAGTACCTTGGGAATCATTGACATTAATGGTGATCTCCCTCGCGCTTGTTAACGGTTTACATCATTGACCGATAATCAAGTGGTTTCTGCCATGTTCGACATCAAGACATCTATTCACATGGTTAGATTCATACTACATCGTGATCAGTAAGAAGACCCTGGGTTGAGTGATCACTCTGATATGTACTTTGCCTAGGTTGCGAAGGAGTTTCTCTTGAACAATGACACATATACTATCACATAGATCCACTTTGTATTGGTCGTGGCTATGTCTTGTCATCTCATAGATCCACTGTGTATTCTTCATGGCTACGATCAGTTCAGGTCATGGGAGTATAGATCCATAGTGTATCGTCAGTGGCTATACCTTTTTATCAATATAATTATGGATCCGCAGTGTATTTTATGGCGGCCATATCTTGCAAGTCTTGATCACCCAAGCATAGGTATGCCTGCCTTGGGTTTGAAGCATGTCATAATATTTGTTGGATGTTTGTGTGCAGCTTCTATCAGGTTCTCCGAGTCCACACTCTTGCTTTAAAATATTTGTAAAGTGTTTCGGCCATCATTCTCCCTTCCGACCTCACACTTTAGGGGGCATTCTGTTACACATGAAATTTGCACACCTAGGTACCTCAACCTAACTGTCGTAAAGTGTCGTATAAGTGTTGCATACACCTTGACACCATGGAATAAACTATGTCACAATCCTTAGTCAATGTGGAGGAGGGATATATTACATGAAGGAAAAAAAATACTAAGTACACATGAATTATTATTAATATTCATGGAAAAAAAATTGATTAAGTGTGAGAATCAAGTGCACATGAATTATTATTAATATTCATGAAAAATAAAGTAATTAAGTGGGAGGATCCACCTCACATTTGGTTTCCTATTTTTTAGGGAATGTGGAGGATCTCATGGATGGTTGAAATATTTCCTCCTTAAAATCCTTGAGAGATATTTCCTCCCCAAAATCCTTAAGAGATATTTTCTCCCCAAATATCTTAGAGATCCCTTTCTTAGTGGATCTGATGAGAGATCTTCTCCATGGTGGTTAAACCTCCAAATCCTATATAATGAGGGGTTTCCATGGAGGAGGGGGAATGGAGATTGAGAATTATACCAAACTTATGATCTCATGAGTGGTATGTCATTTGGAGCATCAACATTCTGTGCGTGGACTGTTTAAGAAAGGGTTTGGACAAGGGGAACTTGATGAAGCTGCTACACTCACATCTATGGCTGTAAGCATTCTTCGTTGTTGTTCTCTTTAATATAATATGCTTGGCCTGTTTCTTTCAATTCTGTGTTTGATCTCACATGAATTCGTCTCTAATAGATATATCTATTTCGAACTAATATCAGTAGAGTAGGAAGCTGGTTGTATCTTTGTTTGTCTACAGGGCTTATTGAGGAGTTCAAGATTGGAGCTCAACTCAGACTATGTAGGGACAAACACCGGTAAAAGGTACTTATTTTCTCTTTCCTCCTCACACATTAGTTTATCTAGTTCTAAAAGAAAGTCAGTGTCCACGATAAGCATCTTCTATCTTAAGAGTTAAGAGTCTAGCTCTCAAGAGGAGATCTACCTGTCCACAGGGAGATTTTCCTACAACAACTGTCAAGTCGGGTCAAGTCGCAGTCGACCAATGTCCCAATCAAACGCTAATCGATTTTCAAGTCGGGTCAAGCCCATGGTCGACCACTACAAAGCAATCAATAACAATTAAGAGCTTTGTATGTTCATACAACCGATGAAACACAACGATAGGAAATCCTCAAACATCTGGTTAGATGTGCCCATGACCACTCATTAAATTAACCACAATCAATCTTGATAGTCTGCACTGGTCTACGGTTCTGTCTTTCACATCTTGTCTGCAAAGATATTAAATCATGATTTCCATGTCTACAATGGTGAGGATGTCGATAAGGCATAGAGTTATGTGTTGGCTGATCAAGAGATATAGGATTAGAGTCTGGTGTACTCACAGGAGAAGAAAAACCCGATATATCAAGAACAATGTCATCAACAATAATATTTTCGGCTTCTGACATGTTAGGAACAACCACTTCATCAACTGGTTCCATAGATTGTTTTGCTGGAAAATCAGTCTGAACTCCACTTGCAATGAAGAAAACTTCTCTGGTTGCAACAAGGGTAGGGATAGGAAAGGATGCAACAACAACATCATATCCAAGACATATTCTTGGAGACTTCATCTCGGGTGTAATAGGAGTAGAAATACCATGTCCATACTTCCCAAGTCCTCCTCCAGTATATCTCATCTTGTTGAGTAGTCATGATCCTATACATGTAGTGTGTTTTTCAAAGCTAGGAGAAACAACATAGTCATTAGTTTTAAAGCATAAATTGACAACATCTTTCTTACAAAAAACAACAGGGGGTGATAAGAAACGAGTGAGCTTAGCAACTCAAAAATATCAACATTCTTCTCTTAAATAGTTGGACTAACAACAATGGTGGAAAAATAAATAGGTGAGCTTGACAGCTCATCAACAACAATCTTCTTCTTAGTAGTCTTCTCAGTAGTCTGCAGTTGGCGAACTTGTTCTTCAAGATTTTGTTTGCAGTCCTACTCTGAAGCGTCTCATCCTTCTCAATCAGCTGCAACAATATGACGTCATAATTTTCCTTCAGTGCCCGATACTCATCAAAAAGTCGATTATTGTCTTCTTGGAGAGGAGTAGCTTCTTCACGAAGCTCATCAATGGAGGCCTGTAAGTGGGAAACCTCACAAGTTAGCTGGGCATTTTCTTCCATCAACTAGTTGACATCGATGCTCAATGTTGTATGAGGAAGAGATTTCACTTCTTCCTCCAATTCTTCAACAAGGTTAGAATTTTCCTCAAATTCATCTGCAAGAGTATGGAAAACTCTAGCTGTAGTGTTCCCCATGGTAGCAACCCTTCTGGAGTGCTCAATCACAACAATTTGGAACACGTCTTCTGCATTCTTCAACTGAGTTTTTAGTCCTGCATTCTATGTATTCAAGGAATCATTTTCATGAGAAATGGTTTTCACCTCTTTCAAGAGATCATCATCAAGATCGGTTTTTTCGCCAAAATCATCCACCAAATCTTGAAATATGGTTTCCATTGTTTGTTCTAGGTCAACAATATTCCTAGATTTCTCATCATACCGCAACAGAAGGTTGGTTCGAAAGAGGGCAGCTTCATCTTCCAGATGGGTGTGGGTTGTCTCTAGGTCATTTCTTACGCGTTGATTCTCAGTTTGCAACTGTGCAACGACATTCTGCAAGGAAGTTACTGCTGCATGAAGTTGGTTGTGAGATTATTCCAAGGCGATAACATTCTTCTCACGAATCTCTTGCAGTTTTTGAAGCATTAGAACTTCATCTTCGTCTGGCATGCCCATCATCGACGGAGGTAAATATTGAAGATACAAAATTTGCAAAGATATGATGTACAACAAGAAATTTGACTTCCAAGAAAGGGGGGGAAGTCGAATATCTTTCCAGTCATGAAGAGAATGCCTTCGCTCATTGCACAAGTTGATCTTCTTTTACCAATCGAACTCGTGGGTAATGAGAGATAGGTTGAGTCGAAAGGTCAGTAGATGCATGACCAGTCAAACCCTAAGTTAGTCAGATACCCTTACAAGGTAGTCGACATTAATCCATAGTCGACTATGTACGTTGGGTCAACCAACAAAATAAAGTTGGGTGAACTCCTGTCAATGGTGGTTGTCTATGCCAAATGAAAACTAGTTGAGAAGGGTGAACTCTGTACAATGTTCTGGTCGAGGGTTTTGACCACGTGAAAAATCAAGTGGATTCAAAGGATGATAGAGATTCTACATATGCACCAAACTCTGATCTGGTCGAGACTTCCTTTAGTTGGGTTGAAACCAGAGTGGACTACTGTTGAATTACACCTCAGTTGACAAAAAAAATGCAACTCTAAACAAAGAGGGTGAGGTCACATGGATCATTGGCTAGTTCAACCACAAATCGCAAGATACTGCGTCAGTCGATTCTTTGACACATCGTCAGTTGGTCAAGAATATTTTGACGAGGTCTAGTGGTAAAATCCCTACCAATCAACTCACCCAAGTAAGATTCCAATGAACATATAACTTCCATAAATTTAATAGAAGTAGGACATAACCCGGAACACATGGAAAAAGGAAGGGTTTCCATGACTTAATAACCCACGATGAGTAATAAGTCTTCACCCATCATAGCTTCATGACTGTATCACTTCCATCCAAGTCTTCTTTTGCGATCTTGATATCAAAGAACCAACGATTCTAATACCATGTTGTATCAGGGATTGAACTCACAAAAGAACGAATCCGAGAGGTAGCGGTGGTGTCAAAAGACACCGTAGTATTGAAGCACAAGTCACTCAACAAGAGCGAGAGCAGATCCTCGATGATCAAATAATCTAAGATATGTAATAGACCGATCACAAGGATCGTCTATAAATAGGTTTCGGTCATGGACCAAAACCAACAAACTTGGGTGAAGATGGTTGCACCTGTCCATAAAATGTGGATCAAGGATCCTTAAGTGGACATGGTCAACCACCAATTCAGTCAGTTGTCGACATAAAGACTTGGTCGACCCACTCAACTGACAAGGTGAGGTTTACGATGGAACCACATGTTCCAACATCTTTTGCATTAATATGTTTCCTAAAATGGACACGTTGGTTGAGGTCATGGATTGTTTCCCTCTTTGAGGGTTTTAACCATGTAAAAAAATTAGTGTATTGATATTTGATATGGTTGTGTGAGTGGTTACTGAAGGTGTTCTTCCTATGTGGGAATACTCTATTTTGTGGAACATGGTATCAAAGCTCGTTTGAAGACCCACTCCTGTTGTTGATCAAGATCTTTGTAATAAACATAAATATACATAAATATAAACACTAATAATTAATAACTAATGAAAAGACACAGCTTAATGAAATGACATGTCTTAACTAAATGACATGACTTTTAGTGAAAATGCACTCACTTAGGTATATGTATGGGCCCCCTCATTGTAATATCATCATTCTATTATCATCTATCATATTTTATTCAATATAATATTTTAATCCACATGGATTTTCTTATGATATCCCATTTATTTTGGATATTTAGTTGATGAACCAAATTGGATCACCACGTTTGATATCAGAGCAAAGTCTAATCCCAACCTTTGGCCACCAGACTTTTGGTCAAATTTCATTTCCATTGGCAACAAAACCATTGGCCTTTTGGCCACAATTAATTTGGGCAAGTTTTCTCTATCTTCGGTCTTTGACCAAAAATATATTGACCATCGACTATTCTAATTTTTGTTGAAGAAACAATCATTCTACTGCAAGCTTGAAGAAACTAGAAAGTAAGAAGAAGAAAAATTAAAAGTAAATAGAGAAGATTATTCAACCACCAACAACTCAATTCTGAAAAGAAAAAGAAGTCAGAAAATCAAAAGACATAATCGAACAATATCAAGAAATAAAAAATACCAAAAAAAATCATTCCACTGCCAATTCATAAAATTTACGTAAAGAACTGTCAAGAAAAATTTCAAGACTTGTAAAGTCTATCTGCCATTTATTTCGTTATTGCACTCCCTGGCTGCATTATCTCCTTTTAGTGGATTTCATCACCACTACTACGAGGTTCACTTGGGGATTCCTGTGGATATAACCACCATAGGTGACCTTATTCTTGGCATATCAAAGTGAAATGGACTTGATCTACCACCCTCTTCAAACTGACCAGTCTTACCTCGACGTATGGAACTGCTTATGGATAAACTAGATCCAAAACTTGAAGGGATGCCACTACAGGTACTGATTCAACTTGATCAAATAATGGTGTAGTTTATTTGATTGAACCTATTAATCCTTAACCAAAAGTGGTGTGGTTCAGAAATATGCCTAAAAACTCCATAAAATACTGAGGACAATTCATGGAAAAGTTCCTAAAAAAAAAGAAAATGAGAGAAAATAAGCCACCACAATTAGGTTCCAACATAAAACAATATTAATAAGAGAAGCCAACACAATTGGGTTACAACATAAAACAATTTAAAAAAAAATGTGTAATTGCAATAAATTGAAACATCCAATTTGCATAACATAAAACAATTTTAAAAAAATGTGTAATTGCAATAAATTGAAACATCCAATTTGCATATTGCTTAGAGCACGTCGAAAATGCTTACCAAGGGCATGTCTAAAGAAGAATAGCCGTGTGCGCATGTGAAGGTTGACCATCGCATCCTTTATTAATACGTAAAAAAAATTGTATAAATGTGTTAAAGTCCTAAGTAAAGAAGGGATTAAGTTGAAGGAAATTTGCACCTATCATAGCATAAAATTAATACATGGTTGGGAAGGTTTTATTCAATTTGCTTAGGGATTAAGTTGAAGGAAATTTGCAACTATCATAGCATAAAATTAATACATTGTTGGGAAGGTTTTATTCAAAAATTGATTAGCCAATACTTCACCACAATAAAATACGAAGGTTAATAAGGGGCTTAAAGGTCACATTCGTGCAAAGTCAAACTGTGACTTTTCTTTTGGAATCTGGATTATACATAAATGAATTTTGGATTATACATGAGCATATTGGATATAAGATAAATGGTAGTACTCTAACTTATATTATAAAAGCATAATACATAAATTTAGAAGAGATAACAATATTAGTATATCCAAAGAAAAATCAAGGCGTTTTCAATTGTAAGGTGTTATATTAGGGGTATTAATTAAAAGTTCCATAAGTTACACTTCAAAGTAAAAAGGTCAATTATATATATATATATATATATATATATATATAAAAGGAGTTAAAAAAGGTTAAAAAAAAAGAATTAAGAGAAGAATTTCAATTCAATATTTTTTAGTGGGATCCTTGCATTTACTAATTATACAGAAGTTTGGGTTAAAACTATTATTTCAAAACTTTTATCAATCATTAAAGCACCAATGGAAAATAGTTAAGAAGATATGTAAGCAACTAAATCAAATTACAACGAAACTTGAGCAAACTAAACTCCCTTGTGATAAGGATGGTCATTGCAAGTCAAGCACAAAAAACACTCCTACAAGGTGCCACAATCCAATGTACCCAAAAATTATAATTGGAAGATCAAGATAATTCACAAAAAAAAAATTACAGGACAAAATAGCCAAACATCAACAAAACAAGAAAGTATCACAACATAAATATAAAGATCTCGAGGACATGTTTTACAAAGAATTATTAGAAATGACAAAGAAATTTCTCTCATAAATGACCATAGTAAAAAATTACTTGCACAAATCAAGAAGATAAAGATTACAAAGCATTGTAATAAAAAATTAAAACAACAAAAGGAAGATCTCGAGAAGGAATTCAAGAAGAACCTACCAGAAAAAATGAAGAAAATTCTCGCTTAAGGAACCTTAATCGAAGACTTCTCGAACAAATCAAAGGGATAAAAGAGGAAAAAGTAGAGAATCAATACATGAAAAATGTTGAAAAATCCAAAAATGAAGAACTTTCACACCTTAAGAATCATAATCAAAACCTACTTACACAAATTAATAAGCTTAAGAACGAAAATAAGTTGCAACACGAAACATTAAAGAAACTTGCCAGCAAAGAATCACTGATTGATAAGGAATCAAAGACCAATCTTGTTGAAATAGAGAAGTCATTAGCTGTAAAAATCCAAACTATGGAAAAATGAATCAATACAGTTCCAAATGAAATATTGTCGACCAATAGATCATCAAAAGCATCAAAAGACAAGGTTTTCAAAATTAAGATGCAAGATATGAGGATGAATTATCATCATCCAAATTGTAAAAGTCATTGCATTATTCAATAAGATAACCAAAAATGAAATCAATATGCGAAGCTAAGTAAAGATCTTGTTATATTGAAGAAAAGATCAAGTGTGGAATCGTATCCTTCCCCAAATCACATAAGTTGTTGCCACACGGTTCTGCATAAAATTGAATTAGGGTGGTTCAACCCTTTCACAATTCAATAGGTCTACTCAACTCTTTGTAACTCATATCATCTCGTATTGTCAACCATGATAACATCAAGAACATAGAATCATATGAAGACATTACAAGCCAGGACAAAAACGTAAACCTTTCTATAAATACGCTTTGAGGACAAACATTTCTAAAGGGGAAGACAATGCAATAAACATAAATATATATAAATATTGTTGGAAATGTAATCAGTTAGGGTTACTCACTTGATGAAATATGAATAGTAAAGTGATAGGAATGGTCATTAGGAGTCCAAGAGACCTCTTGGAAGATGAATCCAAAGGTCAAGCAATTGTATTTATAAATGTATCATATTAATGAAATGACAATCTCACACTTATATCCTTCTATGTGTATTTTAACGTTGATGGAGTTGTTGCAGGTTCACTTGTTGTTTCTTGTCCACGACTAGTGCTATCATTAAAGAACCAACAACTAGTTGTGACAAGCCTTGCACTGTTAACAATTGAGATGACTGATCCACCGCCAATATTCGCATCCATTCAACAATTTGATCAAATGCACTTCATGAAGGATCAATAGTAAGGTCAAATGTGGGTTCTAATTTTAAAAAGAGAAGAAGGTCTTCATCAAAGGTTCCATTGTCAGAGGGGTAGGGGCAGAAGATCAAAAGAAGAAGGTACAAAAATAAATATGCAACGAAACTTCTCATCAATGAAGAGAAATATCCATCTTCTCCACTCTTTTTCTTCTTCTACACCATTTCTCATAGCTTTATGCTTGAATCTATGAATTTGGCACAAGGCTGAGTTCTTGAGTGTTCTTCTTGTATTCTTCAACATATTTTTTTAATATGATCATGGAGTATTTACAACCATATAAATGACTGTCAGAGATTTTTTAATGAAGAGCATTTTTCATGAATAAAACTCCACACATAATTAGATTGGGGTTGATTTCGATTGTATCTTGTAACTCTGAGTTTTGAGTACAAGGTATTTGAAATTGACTTATCAAACTCTTTTTTTGATCTTAATAGTAATACTCTTTTAAAATTCTTTGAGATGATCAAATTATTCTATTCTATTTCTCGTGAAGAAGATATGGAAATATTTGTATGTGATTAAGAAGATTGTATATTTGATGTTGAGCACAAAGATATTCTGATGTTGAAGCCCTCCTTCAATATTATATATTGTTAAAAACAATTTATTGCACATAAAGATCAGATCAATTTATTGAAGAACCATCTTATTGAATAAATCCAAGCAATAAATATCTAGAGTTTGATGCCTTAGAATTCTCTCTAATACAAGATATCACATATATATCTTTCAACCAAAGAGGAGTACCACCTCTATAAAAATGCA
>ML863632.1:8753-22885 GCA_009831015.1 Picea engelmannii | reverse complement strand
GTCTCAATAATAACTATTGGGGCCGACTTCTTATTCTGCCTATTACAATTGTCTGTTGACCAATCCACAAAAGGGGATTTGGTCCTAATACAATAACTGATATGATCAATCCACAATGGGGATTGATCCTATGAATAATATAACAATAATAAGAAGAATACTCTTTGCAGTTACATTATTTCAACAAATGCAAGTCACATGCAAGTCACATGAAAGTCAAGAAGAATTGTAACTTTGACAAATACTTTCAGAATTTGGATTCTAGAATCAACATTCAACCACCCTCTAGTGTAACAATCAAAGTGCCATCAACCTCACAAAATATCCAATTCAAAATCAGCATAGAAAACATATCGAGCTACACATGCACCTCATCAAAAAATAATTCATGATTGAGTTATTGAAGTGCTCTTTCCCCCTACAGAACATCAAGTTACAAACATTTTCACAAAGTCTCTTACAGAAGTGAAGTTTCCTAAACTTCAATCTATGTTAGGAGTTTAGGAAGTTGTCACTAAGGGGGACATGATCTAATTCCTCCTTCCTTCTTATATTTTTTCTCCTTTGTAAATCCTTCAATCTTATCCCAAGTTGTTCTTAAGGGGTGATGTTAGGATATTTAGACACTTAGGAGTTAGTTAAGATCAACTTGTTCTAATGTGTCATTAGGTTAAAGTGTGTTTATTTAGTATGCATATGTAGTTATGTAATCCAATGGTCACTATATATTATAGATATAGAGTGATCCAACAAATCATATTATCATTGATATTAATAGCTACATTAATCTGTGGTTGAACACTCAATTGGTCCATGATATTTATTTAAAGAGCATGGAGGGTCACTGATGATCGATTGTGAGAAACTCTCTTGTAATATTTTTATTTTTCATTAATAAATTGCCTCAAGTGGATACAGTGGCTAAGGTCATGGATGTTTCCATACTAGGGTTTTATCACATAAAACATCGGTGTGTTGATCTCTCATCTAGTTGTGTGAGTGGTTATTGAAGGTGTTCATCCTCTATTGGAATACCATGTGTTTTCGAATAGGTTGATCCAAGGCTGAGACATTCATGTCATCCAACAGTGTCACATGTCCTATGACATCAATCCCTTCAAATATGAGGTATTGTGTGATGTTTCCCCCCTCAAATTTGTTATGTTATTTTAGGACAAACTTATATGTGGAAATGTCACGATGTTTATGAATGTTGGCCCCATAGTTTCATTATTTCTTCTGAATCAAATAGGTTAAAATGGATCTCCCCAAGTAGGATTCAAACCTAGTTTCAACCCTACAAGGTACTAGAGGTAGTTATGACTACTACAGTTTCATTAATCACAAAAAAATAGTTTTGAAATGTAAACTCTCAGAATGCAAACTTTTCCTCTTCATGGTTCAATATGAAGTTGAATGAAAGGTCACTGCGACCACCATAGCTTCAACACAATGTATCTCTACATGACAAAAGTAGGTGGACAAGATTGTAGAGGAGTACATAGACCTATTCAATTCTCCTACAGAGGCACCTCTTCACTGTCAGATCAAACATCTCATTGATTTGATACCTAGTGCCCCCTTACCCAATGGTCCAATATACACACACTCCCTTCTAAAGCATGAGGAAATAAATCACAAAAATTCATGAGCTTGGCCAAAAGGGCCACATTCGACCGAGCTCCTCATGTTGTGGGAGCCCAATTGTGTTGGTACATAAGAAGGATGGGACATGGTGGCTCTGTATAAATTATAGATCCCTGAACAAAATCACCATCAAGAACCTATAATTGATCCCCTGAATTGATGATCTTCTTCATCAAATTAAGGGTTCCAAGTTCTTAAGTAAGATTGATCTGAAGTCATTCTATCACCAGGTTCCTATAAAACCAAATAATGTATGGAAGACAAATATCAAATATAAAGAAAGATTCTTTGAGTCATTGGTCATGCATTTTGACTTGACTAATTCTCTAGTTACATTCATGAGGATGATGTATGATATCTTGTGGCCATTCACAAAATATTTTGTTCTCATCTGTTCGGATTACATACTCATCTTCATCCAAACCTCGGTAGAGAACTTGTGGCACATTCAGTAGGTCATGATCACTCTACAAAAACACAAATTATATTTCAATATAGAGAAATCTGCATTCAAAATGTAGAGAATCTAATACTTAGGATACATCATGGATGAACATGGGGTGCATGTGGACCCAACCGAGATCCAAGTCATTCACAATTTTCCAACCTCGATGATTCTGACAGAGCTCTGTAGCTTCTTAGGCCTCGCCAACTTCTACCATATATTCATGTTGGGGTTCTTTCATATCGTATGTCCCTTAATTTAAGTGACCAAGAGATAATATAAAGCGGATATTTCTTGATCTGAATCATAACAAAAATCATTCCAAGATCTGAAACATTTCCTCTATTCCTCACTAGTCCTCACATTGCTAGAATTGCAATATACATTTGAGATTGATACAGATGCTTATAACTATGCCATCAATTCCATCCTCACTCACTAGGGATATTTGGTAGTCTGTCATAGTAAAAAAATATATAATGATGTGCGTAGATATCTCACCTATGACAAGAACATGTACTCCATTTTGTAGGCATGCCAATTCAGTGGAATCATTATATTATGGGAAAGGAAATGACTATTCACACTAATCACAATCATATGTAATTCATGTAGACACAAGGAAAGATACATAATAATCACCATTATAAATGATCCACATACCTACAAAAATTCCACTTGAACATTAAATACAAGAAGGGAAAAACCAATTGTGTTGCAAACACCTCAATCACCCCCCAGTTGTAGCATTAACCACATTTTTTAACTCCTATGGACATGAGACCTCTAGGTGGCCACAATTATACAACAATGACTGTGAATGTTCTACTACTTATTAGACACTAAGTGCCAGAAAACAAGTTCCAAACTTCCACCTCCAGGATGCACTCTTTTTCTATCTAGTCCATCTTTATTTTCCTTCAAGTGAGTGTGAAAAGATAATTTGGGAGGGACATTACATAATGGTGGAAGGGAACTTGAGTGTGGATAACACAGTATCAATACTCTATAAGAACTTCCACTAGTAAAAATATTTAATAGGGTATCGACGAGTATATCAAGTTGTGCATTGTGTGTGCCATTGTTAAGTCTTCCATAAAAAAGTAGGGGTTGTACACTCCTTTTCCTGCCCCAAACAAGCCTCGGGATTTGTTGACGCTTGAATCCGTGAGGACCAAAATGGAAACCTCATGAGAATGTGAATCATCTTGCATTTTTATTGAGGTGGTACTCCTATTTTTTTATGATATTCTTTGATACTCTAAATTTCAAAATGATATAGGACCTTGACAAAGTCCACTCTTATACTCAAAGAAAGATAAAAGTTGCAGAAAAAATAAAAAATGTTTTATTTTTTAAGAGAATTCGTGAGAGATGAACAAGAACCTCATACATCACACATTTGAGAATATAAATAAAATTTCCTCACGTCCATCATAGAAAAAATAAATATTTATGATCATACATAAAATAAAAGAAGACGATCTAGACGCATAAGAGAAATTTGATAGAGTAAACACATGTAAATCTCAAAAGGAGAAAATGATAGACCAATTTAAAATATTTTATACTCAAAACTTAGAGTTATAAAACACCGTCAAAATTGATCCTGACTTAGTTCTCTTAGGATTTGTGAAAAATATTAAGGTCTATTACAATGCTTTGAAATTAAAATGCATTTGTCCAGAGGAGTGGGATTAGGGCTCCTGTGGACCATGAAAGTAAATATAAACAGGAAATAGACAGTCAAGAGAAGAAGGTGGGTGGATGCAAAGTAGCAATACCTGGAAGGAAGAGAAAAATGAAATTATCAAATTTCGGTTAGACCATTCTAATCAAGGAAGAAAAATAACTGAATGAAAACTGATAAGGAAAGTAGAATGCGATCAACATAAACTTACTATGATGGTATCTATATTTTTCACTTTCTTGTTGTTGTCCTTTTATTCTCCTCATTGACGGTTACTGAAACTGCCCCAACTGCCATTTCTTGTCCCTCTTTAGTTAACTTATCAATTTACCTTTTAAACCAATCCTCAATGCAATTCTTCATGGGCACAACATTTATCTCATGTCTAATTTTGACATTAAATAATTCACCTTCTAAATCTCTTAGGTCATGAGAAATATCATGGATCGATTCCTCGATATCTTGATTTTTCATAGAATAATTGATAAGCCAATTATCGATCTCTTCTTCACCATACTCAATTATGCCATTAAATTTATCAACCAATAATCCCTTTAGTATCTCCACATGTTCATCAAAATGTTTCCTTGTCATAATATTGAATTGAAGATTAATTTAGGATCTTGAACCTCACCGGTGTTACTTGTTATTTCTGTAAGCCTTCTGAATAGTTCTTCTATTTTTTCTATAGCTTCATTGCATGCTTGAACAATATTTCTCAAATTCTTAATCGTTTATTTCCAATAGGTGTTCAATGGTTTGATTCGACTGGGAGAAGGAATATCTTCTTCTCTCCTCCTCGCTTCTGTCATGTTTGAAAATTTTATCCCAAATGGCTATTTCTGTAAGCCTTTTGAATAGTTCTTCTCTTTTTTCTATAGCTTCATTGCATGCTTGGAAAATATTTCTCAAATTATTAAAATTTTCTTTCCAACAAGTGTTCAAATGTTTGATTCGACTAGGAGAAGGAAGATCTTCTTCTCTCCTCCTCACATCTGTCATGTTTGAAACTTTTATCCCAAATGGTAAAACAACATATGTGTAAAATACTTCTTCATTTTTAAAATCAGCTTGAATATATTCATGAAATGCATGTGCTCTCAAATCAAAAGAAACACTATTTTTAGAGACTTCCCAGACCTCTATTACCAGTGACATTCTATTTTTAATATTTTTCTAAACATAATTTTTAACCGTTGTAAGAAAACTTGATGATCCTTTGAACTTGATACCAAGTGTGGTTGGTTTTATCAATGTCAAAGGGCTAGCCAAAATGGGAAGAGGCATCAAGGCAGTTTCCAATTCTTTGATTTTTTCTTTTGAGATGACATTCTAAACCTCTAAACCATCAATAGAGTCATCAAGCACATCCTCGGTTGCCTTATGAATTTTGGAAATTTGGGACGGTCGTATATACTTGAGGTCAACCTCTGAGAAGGATTTTCCTTTCTTATTTTTCTGGTCAATTCTTTCCACAATCAACTTTTTAGATTCTTTATAAAAAACAACGCTCTGAAAAGTGAATAATTATTCCTCACTAAAGGTTTTATTCCCAACCAATTCCAATAGATAATATTGTTGAACAACATGATCTTATTGTTTTATTGCAGGAAATATCTTTTCAATGTCTGCTTCTAGTTCCATATCTTCCAAGGAGAAGCTTTGAATATCATTTTCTTCCTCCTGCAATGGCATTTTTCTTTTCTTTCTCATGGGTAATTTTTGTGAACTTTCAATTTTTCCAAAGGGAGGATTATTATATCCTCCTCTACTAGAACTATTGTTGATAGACTTGTTATTTGGATGGGTCTATGGAGTACTTCTCCTTGATGTAGCATTCTTCAGAGTGACAACTGGAGATTGAGCACTTCTTTCACTTGGATTTTTTCATTTTTGCTTGTAAAGATCATTATTGCTAAGTAATGTTTCTAAATCGTTAGTGTTACATACCTGAGTGTTATGGCTATTGAATTCTTCTTCTTCGCTCAAAAAAGTTTGAATGAAATAATTACTACACCCTACTGATAGCATATGTTCAACATCGATTTTATTTGGATCAAAACATTTGATCTTTTCAGCATACTTCAAACTAACATTGTTAAAATGAATTGCAAATTCATCAATTTTATTTATATTTATCAATACAAACTCTCCAATATTCCATGGAATAGGAATAATTTTTTTTTTCTTTTTTTCATGGAAAAATTTCAACCAAAAATTATATTACATCACTACCTGTGTGATAAATAGTTTATCGGGTACATAATATGGAAGAAAGGAAGGATTTTATTTTGAAAAAAATATTCTTATGATACTATGATTTTCATTTTCTCTATCGTCCCCTTTTTTCTCTAAAAATTTGGCATCTTCAATAGATATCTCGGGAGTGCTTTCTCCGAACCAATATTTTTGAAGACTGCAACAAGGTCACATTGTAAACTTCATATAAAACTAGAGGGGTTTTATGCCTCCATAATGCCTGATACCAAAATGTAATGGGGTCTGATTCACAATTTACCCTTTTAATGATAGTCAAATTTGGGAATTGACGACAGTGCATGATAGCAAATATCAAATAAGAGGCCATAAAGAATTTCCTATCCTTTTTGTAATGCGATAATCGGGAAGCAATTTCGATAGAAATGATCTTTCCCCAATCAAAAATAACTTTGTCTTAGACTATAAAAAACATAATATATAAAATCATCTGAGATATGGAAGAAATATTCTTATGACCTGTTACTCTAGTAAATAACCATGCAATTTATCGATAGGGGTTCTTTAAAGAGTCAACTTGAATTTTTTTTATGTCTATTGGGACAGATGCAAGATTCTCCAAATACTCTAACAAGAGGTCGAGCCCATTATTATGTTTCTTCAAGAATTCTCTGCAATCTTCACCTTTGAAAGTAAGAGTCGGATATGGAATCTTTAACATTTTACAGAATACTTGAGGTGAAATATAAATTGGAGAATGTCCTTGGAGTTGTATGATCCTTTGATTCGGTATGTATTTTTCCACACACCATGCAATGATTTCCTTACAATTGAAAACCTATGGAACACAACTAGCATGAGCAATACCATATGTCCAGATTACTTTCTTGTCTTTATTTGTAGCAAGAGGGAAGGAATAATACTAGTATGCTCTCAACCACTGGAAGTTCTGATCTTCATAGCCAAAAATATTCAGAGTGTC
Organism: Picea engelmannii; assembly: GCA_009831015.1. NCBI lineage: Eukaryota > Viridiplantae > Streptophyta > Pinopsida > Pinales > Pinaceae > Picea > Picea engelmannii. The sequence continues at coordinate 15,904 of ML863632.1, read as the reverse complement.
CCCAGAGAAATGATGTCGATATGATGTTTCCATTAGGTTGATGGAACTGTTTCTTCGATTGGGTAATGTTTACAAATAATCCTTTTCTTAAAGATAATAATAGTTTAATCCCTTTGAAATTGAGGATTAAACTAGAATTTAATGAAAAATTCCTCGAGCCGTTCGCCCTTAATAACGTCCTTTTCAAGGTCTGCACAACAGTTGTTAGCATTTAAATAGTACTTGATGCATATTGGGAAAAACAAAGTAAATGGTGGGGATGAGTGTGAAAGAAGTTCAATATATAATTGTCGTGAACCCGCCAACTCGTGAACCCGCGGTTGGAGAGATGATCAAAATAAATTGAGTATAGATGGGAGTTCGGTCAGACTCACGTGCATAAAAAAAATGGAATACTTGGGAAATAAGCATCCGTGTTGGTGCAATTATTTTCATAATATATTACCAAACATAAATTATCAATCGGGATTTGTAATCAGTAGAGTTGATGCACTATATGTGTTGATAACAGATAGGTTCCTATGTCTGATGAGTATAGTTCAATCAGGAAAATCATCTAAAAATCAGTAATCTATTTTCACACTTCAAAGATAACACTCTTCACATAATTCATAAATTAGAAAAAAAACTCATAAACAAACATATGATCTAAAGTTCTTGCTTAGGTGATGGACTTGTTCATTGATGGCTCATGAAAGGAAAATATGAACTTTGATTCTATCTCCTAGAGAAACTAAACTAAAAGAAATCAACACTCTGTTTTGCAATCCTTAATCTATGTTTTACACATTGTGCAAAAATTAAAGAACAAAATTCAAATAAAAGACTGTAGCTAACATGCACTCCAAAGGCTCTCTTACAATAAACAAGATCGTCCATTTACTAGCTCATGAAGGTGAAAGATGGATTCTGATCTTACTCCTGTAGTCACTCACTTCAATATCAACTTGCAAGTTGTCTAATTCTACACACTCTTCAAATCAGAAAAGGAATTTTAATGCAACCTTGCAATTCGGAAAAGTTACTTTATTTCTACGCAGGAAACAAGGATTTTAAATGAGATGTTCCATGTGTTGGCTCATGTAATGCGAAATATGGACTCTCAAATTATTCCTATATTGCCACACTTTGCAAGATAAAAGATGAGATTAAAAGGACACAATTCAGAGATAAATGATCACACACAGAAATCATAAATGTTCACACACAAAAATTATAAATGATTATAAAGCTACCACTAGATTATTGTTCACAACTTTTGATGCATCCACACTTAGATTATGTTGTAAATTACAAATTATTTACATCAAACATTTCTACTCACAACTGATATGTACATAATCACTCTACATACATACTTATTAGAAATTATATCCACGTTGCAATTACAGTAAGCTTGCCAAGTTGGACCAGTGGGCCCTTACCGATGCCAACGGAGTAGCTTAGAGGGAACTCACAGAATAGTAAACTTTAAATAACACCTGGAGTCAATGAAATTAATCTCATATTAATTCTTCAACAAGTTTACAAAGATAATATGTTCAAAAATCCAATCTGCAACATAACAATTCCTCTCCTTTTGCTTAGAGCCATCACTCAATTTATATGATTTTTACATTAAAAATTTGGATATAGACAATACAATCCAAATAAAAACCATTTTCCATCAATGGAGGTCGATTACAACCATTAGATAATCAAGGAAATGCATTTCCCACGAATCTGGGCATGATCTTTAGAATTTTTGGAAAATTGGCAAAGATTTAGGATGACTCATTCCCCCTGCTATGGAGGTCCATATGTGTGAGATATTGGGATTCGGGCCCAAGAGTCAGAATGAAAACACTGCTCCGGACAAAACCCATGTTTACAAATTTTTTATATTCATCGTCATCGGCCCCAAAATAGAGGAGAAACTCCAGTACCAGAATCGTGTAGGTAGTTGTTTAGTACCAGAATACACACAGTCATAATCCTGAGTACCGGATTAGGCACATGGGAAGTACCGGAATAGCACAGAGTGTGCTAGTACTGGATCAAAACTGCCTAAGAGTCAAACAATTAGGATCATGCAAAATCAAACATTTTAATCAAATTAACTCAAGAAAAACTAAACAAATCATGTCTTAACATAAGTTACCTCTCTATGCACATAGACAAGGTCACTAAGTGGATTTATGGAGGAAACAGTCAAGTAGATACACATAGCATAGGTAGAATAGGCTCATATAGAGGGTAATATAGGGCATTATAAGTGTCAAAATGGAGACTCAACAATCCACGATGAAGCTAAAGGTTAAGTGATGGTTTAAATGTAGATCACTAAAGTTAAAGTGCAATGTGAGGGTTACAGAAAAAAGAAGAACAAATATTTGAGCCCGCGTACCTGTGAATTTGAATAAAAAATCAAAGTGTTGAAGTGGACTTATGCATGAGTAAGTGTATGGAAATATAAATGTGACAAACCGTGAACCTGAGGGTTCGTGAAATGAAATACAACTATGTATAGTTACCAAGAAAGGGAAAAAATAAGGGATAAAAGAAAATGGGAAAAAGGAAAGTATAGAAGGGGGAAAAGAAAGTGTGTAAATAAGTGGGAAAATAGTATAGGGGAGGGAAAAAACTAAAAGCATGAAAATATCTCAACAACTGACTCCAATTGTAGGATGATAACCCCCTGTGGGTTGTCAAGAATCCATAATCTCGATGATCATATGTTTCTATCCTTTGGGTATGGAGTCAAATAGTAAGGATGTACAAAATAAATTGAAAACTATGTACAAGGAGAAGAGAAAATTCCAAGAGAATGTTTTTTTCAAATGTCGCCCATTGAGAGGAAACATTAAAATTTTCCCCTTCATGTCTTTGATCATATATGAATTAAAACCCAGAATATTCTCAATGATATATGGTCCAATAAAGAGTTCTTCAAATTTTGTGTGCATCGATGGTTTCTCCTTATCTTTGTTCCAGAGTAACACCAGTTCACCCTTTTGAAAATTATTTGTGGTTGTGCTATGATCAAAATGTTTTGATACTTTGTTGTCTCTAAGAAGTTGTATACAAAGATTCACTTCATTCTTCTTCCAATTTTAATAATTGATTCAATCTCGTTTGCATAGGAGTAATATCTTATGCATCCTCTATATTAACTACACAAGTCAAGGAATTTAACTTGATGTTGATTGGAATTTTTTCTTCTTTCCCATAAACTAACACATATGAACACATCCCAGTACTATCTCTCAGAGTCATTATGCTCACCCATAGAGCATATGTCAATTTCAAAGTCCAATTCTTTTGGTTCGTATCAATAGTTTTCTTTAATATCTGAATGAGTGTCTTATTGGTGGATTCTACAAGACCATTCCCTTGTGGATAATAATTTGATGATTCCCCATAATTATGCCATATTCTCCACACAATTCTGTAAATTTTGACTTGATGATAATTGAACCATTATCAGTAATGAATTTTTTTGGGACACCAAATCTTAACAATATATTATCTTTGAGAAACTTAATCAACTCTTCAGAATCAACCCTTTTTAATGTTACTGCTATCGGCCACTTCGTAAAATAATTTGTAGCGGTGAGGATATATATGTGCCCTTTACTTGGACTTGGATTTATTGTTCCAACGACATCTAGTCCCCATTGGGAAAATGGTTTTTCTATATATATAGGTTGTAATGGAATTGCATCTTTTTTCATTTTCCATGACAATTGTTGACAAGATACACATTTTCTTATGGTAGCATATGAGTCTTTAAAAAATGATGGCCAATAAAACCCAGATCTTATTTTTTTATGGGTCATAGCAGTGGGCGCAAAATGTCTGCCACATATACCTTCATGGAACTCTTGCATCAATTATTGAGCTCTCTTTTTATCAACACACCTTAATAATATGACATCATAGTTCCTTCTGAATAATACATCGAAAATCAGTGCTTATTGATTTGACTTCATTTTCAATGTTCTTCATTCCTTTGAGATTATGGTGACTAGAAATTGTTCTTACATTAAGTAAAATATAATATCTCTATACCATTATGAAATAGCCATAGGTTCTCCATCTGAAATCGAAATTACTCCATCCAAAGAATCACCATTCACAATGAGCTTACACAAACCATGTCCTTTAGCTTCTTTTAAAGGCTCAATTTCAATGTCATACTCATGAATCTTTGCCAACCAATTTTCCCATTTTCCTTCTCTTCAATTGTTGATTTAAAATCATATTAACAGGAGAGGATGGAACATATGAAATGACATGATAATTTAATGTGTAAGTATGAAAGTGTTCCACTTCTTTTACAAGAGATGAGGCTTGTTTCTCCAATTTTTAATATCTTAATTCGTAATCATGGAGGGTCTTTCTCATTAAACTAATTGGAAATTCCTCTCCTTTGGAATTTCTTTGAGTAATAACAGATGCCACGACAATTTCTCTTGCAAATGAATAAATGATGGAGTCTCTTTGGAAGTATGGACTAATGAGGACTGGGGTTGTAGTGATTGCCTTTTTTATATTACTAAAATCTTCTTATGTATCCGAAGTCCATTAAAAAATTTGATCATTTTTCAACAATGAGTAGATTGACTTCACAATACTTGCATAGTCAGGGACAAATCTTTGTACAAAGTTATTTTTTCCAAAAAGTGACTAGACTCCCTTCTTGGATGATTGAGGGTTGAGTTCATTTATATATTTAACTCTCTCGGGATCCATATATATGAATCCTTATTTACACACAATATGGACCAATAATTTACCTTTAGTTACAACAAATAAACACTTTTTTGCATTCAAAGAAACTCCATATAATCTACATCTATCAAAAACTTTCCTCGGGTGATGAATGTGATCACTCCTAGTTTTTTACTGTGTCATTAAATCATCTTGGTAATCCACCATGAATTTTCCTATCAAACCCTCAAATTCATGATCCATATACCTATGAAATGTAGCTCCAACATTATTGAAGCCAAAGGGCACCCGAGCATATGCATATGTCTCCAAAGGTGTTATGAAGGTTGTCTTTTATTTGTCTTCCTCTGCAACCAAGACTTGATTATACCCAGAAAAACCATCTAACACGGACATGCAAGCTAATCCAATGACTTGCTGGAGGAGAAATTCCATGTTAGTCAAAGGATAATTATCCTTTCACTTGATTTATTAAGATCCTTGAAATCTACACACATCTGAATCTCCCCAGTATTTTTTCTCACAACCACCATATTTGAATACCAATTAGAATGTCTAATGGGATATATTATCCCACCTTTCTTTAAATTTTCCAATTCACCCTTTACTAGTGGCTTCAACTTGGGGTTAATCATCATTATCTTTTGCTTGGCAGGCTTTGTTCCTTCGCGTAATGGAATAATGTGTTGAAATATTGTTTTATCATATGCCTTTAAATCATCATAACTCCATGTGAACACATCAAGATATTCTTTAAAATGTGTGAAATATTGATCAACTTCATCAAATGTGCAATCAACTCCCAAGTTGGCATATTTTGGGGAACTATCAATCCCAATATTAATCTTTCTCGTTTCTTGGACTTTTCGGACCGATAATTCTTCCAGGATATTTTTGGCATGATAATCTCTTGTAAAAAGGGATTTGGACTCAATAAAATTCTTCAGAACAACAACGATGTCATTATCCTCGTCTTCATCATTATTTACTAAAAACAATTCTAGGTCTTCATCGTTCTCAAACACTTGTAAATACTCTTGATTGTCAGGTACAGAAGGTCAGAATACTCTTTTTAATTGAAAATATGTTTTTCTTTGAACATCATTTGGGTTTGATAGTGAATTTTCCAAAGCTAATGAATCTTCCTTCTAATTTTTATCCCTTGGGATGAAAGAAATGTTAAAAGAGCTAAAATATTCCATCAATTTATTAACTCTTTTGAAATATAATTTAAGTATTTATTTATTAATCTTATATTTATGGGTAGCTTGATTTATTACCAACTCGGAGTCGCCAGTTACAATCAAATGTTATATCTTCATTTCTTGTGCAAGTATCATTCCTTGAATCAAAGCCTCATATCCCACCTCATTATTTGTACATGCAAATTCAAGTCTAACAGCATGTGGGTGCACGATGTTTTGTATATTTATAAGTACAATTCCAACTCCACTCCCTAAACTTGAGTAGGCTCGATCAAATGACATCCTCTAGTAACCCTTAAAATAATTATCTTTATTTTCCATGTCTTCAATTTTCTCTATGTCTAGGATAGCATAATTTATGATCCCAACATCTGTATAATCTTCCACTAGCTTATTATCCTTCTTTTTGAAGGAAAACGGCCTCATGGGTTTGCGAGGAACCTTGATCATTGTTCCTGTTCACTACTACATATGGGTAGATTATTCCACACTTCCACTAGTTTCATCTTTTTTTTAAACAGAGCGGGATTTTCGTCATTATTGCCATGAAAGTTCATCACAATATCCACGAAAATCTTATTTTAATCTAGTCGGGATTTTTGTCACTATAGCGATGAACTTTCATTTCAATAACGACGAAATTATGCCTATCTCATTGGTCGGTGTTAACGACTACTTGACTATTTGATCTATATATACGTGACTTTAAGAGACTTTGCGACACAATTGCTATAGTTTTGACACTGTTCTTGGCTTTTGTTTGAGTTGTTCATTTTTTTCGTCACCCACCGGTTGAACAAATCCAATTCTCGATCTACATAGCTCAAATTTTGAACTTGCAAGGTTAGTATGTTATATTTTTATTGATGTACTCATTTAACTTGTAAATTTTTGTTCAAATGTCCAAATTTCATGTAGCTTGTTTTTTCCTTGATAATATATTATAATATGTGTAGTACCATATTTCATGTCTTTTGTTTTTGGATCTAGTTAGTATATTCTATGGAAAAGGGTATGTTTATTCCATAATATTTACGAGATCTTCCCATAATATTTGCAAATTTCAAATAGAACTCGCATTATTTTCCATAGACAAAGAGATATAATGCATGAGTGTGGAAGATAAAATAGTAAAACAAATAAGAAAACTGCAATTTCAACTTCTAAAAATAAAAATTCGAGGAAGCCCCTAATTTCAATGAAAGAGGCATAAGCTTACCAAATATTCAAGAA
>ML863631.1:6166-22885 GCA_009831015.1 Picea engelmannii | reverse complement strand
AGGAGTGGGATTTTAAAATAAATGCACAATGTACCTTATGCAGGACACCGGGATATCAAAAAACAATCTCAGTAGTCAAAAGCCAATATTATTGGCCAGGCATGAAGAGGGAGCTTGTTGATTTTATTGCCAAATGTTTGGAATGTCAAAGGGTAACGAATGATAATAGAAACTCAATGGGTTTAATGTAGCCATTACCCATTCCTGAGTGGAAATGGGAAGTTGTAACAATGGATTTCATCATAGGATTGCCCAGAACAAGCAAGCAACATGGTGCAATCATGTTAGTGGTGGACAAGCTTACTAAAGATGCCCATTTCATTCCTATGAATACTACTCATAAGGCAACTAACATTGCTGATATTTATACGAGGGAAGTAGCAAGATTGCATGGCGTACCCAAGACAAATGTGTTTGACAGAGACCGAAAGTTTACATCAAAGTTCTGGAAGGGGTTATTCAAAGGGTTCAGAACAAATTTGAACTTTAGCATAACATATCATCCTGAGTTGGATGGGAAAACATAAAGGGTGAACCAAGTGATAGAGGACATGCTAAGGATGTATGTGATGGACAAACCATCTAAATGGGAAGATTATCTACACTTGGTAGAATTTGTCTACAATAATGGGTATCAAGCATCACTGAAGATGAGCTCATTTGAAGCACTTTATGGCAGAAAGTGCAACACCCCAGTAAGCTAGGACAACCCAAATGATAGGGCAGTGGTTGGGCCAGAGTTGCTCAAGGAAATGGAAGAGAAAATGCTAAAGATTAAACATAATTTGAAGGCTACCCAAGACAGGTAGAAAAGTTATGCTGATAAGAATGAAACTCACAGAGAATTTAAAGTAGGGGATCATGTATTCCTGAGAATGAAGGACAACAAAAGCTCCCTGAAGTTGGAAAATTGTTCAAAGTTGGTAGCTCAATATTGTGGTCCATTTGAAATACTAGAGAGGATTGGTCCAATAGCATATAGGCTTGCATTGCATGCATGCATGTCTATACATAATGTATTTAATGTGTCATTGCTTAAGAAATATGTATCTGATGCTAATCATGTTATTGATTGGAATGTGATTCAGGTGGACCAGGAAAGCGCTTTTCAGGTGCACCCAGTGCATATACTGGACCGGAAAAGAAAGCAGCTCCGGAATCGAGCCATAGGGCTTGTAAAAGTTCAATGGACTTGGTACAGTCTCGAGGATGCAACATGGGAACATGAAGATGCTATGCGTGCAAAGTACCCACATCTTTTTGAAGATTTTGGAAATCTTCTTCTTGTTGTGTAGGTAAGTTGCACTAAGGACAGTGCAAAAATAAGAGGAGGGGATTGTAACACCCCAAGGCATAGACCTTGCTGAATTGTAATTATGTTTATAGGCCGGTGAGCCAAGTGTTTATAAGCTGAAGACTTATATGTTATTAGGACGGAGAGCCTAGATGCTTAAGGCCATGAGCCTGATTTTTGTATATGTAAATGCACATATCATTAATAAAATTACACTGTTGTGTGTAGATCGACCACGAAGAAAGATTTATGGGGGACTAAGCTCCACTAGGTAGGGTAAGGGAGGGGGCTAAGTGTCTAGGCCTAGGGGCTAAGATACAAGGCTTACCTTTAAAAGAATAATATTTTATTATTATTTCCTAAAGGCTAAGGTGGACATGATGGGTGTTGTCCTAGGCTCCGAGGAAAGGGAACGAGTGCCAAGTGGAACGCATGCGGCTTCAGGAAGACATGTGTCAACCTGGGTGCATACAGTTTATAGCTGGGAAAGCCAGCTCATTGGGGGTTCCTCCTTGCCATTCTCACGATCCTTACAATTCTCTAGGATTCTGTCACCCTTTCAGATTCACCAGGGATTCACGTATTGAACCAGTTCTCCATCATCGTCGCCTTTGTATCTAGAACACACCTTTGGAATCCCGCAGTCGTACTTGAGTTTTCCCGTGTGTCCCCTATTAATCCCGACACACCCTATAACTGGCTGAGCTATGTTGTGTCTTAACTATTGGCTTTTGCAGCCACGCAGTTCCTTGACTGAGTGTGGCTTTCTACCATCGTCTATTCTTTACTGAGCCTTGTTGTTGCCATCACCTTTTTGGGAATTGACTTAGAAGATGGACCAAAGAAGCAGGTTTTTAGGCTTGTGGTTTGAAGAGGTGGGTTGTCAGACTTGTGGACTGAAGAAGCAGGTTGTCAGGTCTGCAAGAAACTCTCTCCAGGTGAGAGAGGTTTCTGAGGAAGTGATTTCCCAAAGGGAGCCCAACTACAGCTATAGTGCTCAGAGAATTCCTGTCCGGCCTGTTGTTGAAGCCTTGGAAGGGAAGTGGGGCAGCCGAAGGACTATTGAGCAGAGAAGGGGCACACTTCCTGGGGTGGGACAGGCATGTGGGGAATGAGAGGCTATAGGCTGTTAGTGTGAGCTATGCCCAAGAGTTAATCCTTCCTGTTGACCTGTGTGACTTTCTTGTTGCCCTTGCCAAGCCTAGGAATCCCTTGCCCGATGGAGTTTAGTCCCAAATCAGGGGTGACCCACTGCTGAGCATGATGAGAAGTGTGGTCTAAGGCTAGGATGTTCGTGGAATCTCTACACGCAGTTGGTGGTCATCTATTGAAATATAAGTACAAAATCTATGTTGATTGTATGTTGTGTAATTGCACATGTTTTATAACTTGATGAGTAATGCCTAGATATATCATTTATGTTGTATGTGTAGGATTACTGTCATTTCCACATTAGTCTGTGTATGGTTAGAATATGTCGTCTGTATGCATAGATTGTCAGAATGTTTTTCATGATTATTTACGCATGAATAGTGGCATGAGCATAATGCTTAACTGTTAATTTTCATTAGATAGATATGCATATAAATACACAAAATGGTATCAGAGCTAAGAGAGACGTCCAAGAAGTGACGTTGCCCAACCTGTTGGTGGCTGGGGATGTTACAAAATGGTATCAGAGCTAGTTGGAAAAAGATAGGGTTGTTGGGTAGCGTTACCCGGTAGAGGTTGATGGTCGGGGACGTTACAAAATGGTATCAGAGCTAGTTGGAAAAATATAGGGTTGTTGGGTAGCGTTACCTGGTAGAGGTTGATGGTTGAGGATGTTACATCTGCAATTTCATCGAAATTGATTTCAAAATGAATCTGTAAGTGTTCCAGAATTCATTTAAGAGTTAAATCTTTGTTTTAGTTCAAATTCCCATTATCAAAGATTTGTAAATGAGATAGATTATGTATTGGAAATTGTGGGTTTTTAAAATATGGTTTTAGGGGCCAAGATCAATGATCACAGGTCCTTTTTGGTGTCCACCAATGATCGAGAGTTAACATATGAAGCCCAAACCCGAATTTAGATATATAAATCTTTGGATAGATTTTGAAATCCAAGAAGTTTGGCGCTCCAAACTCTTTTCGTGGTGATGTTAAAACAGATCCATTATTGATCTAAATGATCTAATGATACATGTGTGGTTGCATAGGTGTAGTGGAAAAGAGAAACCCCAAAAATAAAGTTTCCTTTTGTTTTACTTATAACGCCTGCATTAAGTGGTATCAGAGTGGGAATTTGTTTTGTAGGTTTATGAAAGGAAATATTTACTTTTCACTGTTACCATCGGTGGAAGTAGGAGAGAATCAACATAGCATTTGTAAATGTTCCAAAGAGAACTTGTTAACTAAAAAAATGACATTTCAGTCTCCCAGAGGCCATGGAAGAAGAGGTTGCAGAGGCAGACCGGTTGCAAATGCAGAAGTGATGGAGAAGTTGAGGACTCTGCATGCATAATTGGAAGTCATGAAAAATGCTGGAAGAAGAGATCCTGAAGCAGGTGATGTCAGTGAAGTTGAACATGAGGCTTCAACAAAAGAAGAAGAAATGAAGAAGGAAAATATTGGAGTCAAACTATTAAGGGTAGTTATGGGAGCCAGTTCAAATTCCAAAATAGAGGTAGCTTCATACAATGGAAGCATGAATCCAAAAGAATTGATTGACTAGATGACAAACATTTTGATTATGAAGAAGTTCCTCATGACAAGAAGGTGAAATTTTTAGTCACAAGGTTGAAGGGCCATGATTTGTTATGGTGGGATGGTGTTCAAGCAGAGAGAAGGAAGAAAAATAAACAACCAATTAAAAGATGGGACATAATGGTTGTTAACTAAAAGGTAATTTTTTACCTAAAGATTATCAACTTTCCTTGTATAGACATATGCAAAATCTGAGATAGAGATTGCTAACTATTAGAGAGTATACTGAGGAATTTTACAAGGTAAATATCAGAGTTGGTTATACTGAGGATAGCTCTGAGAAGGTAGAAATATATGTAAATGGTCTCAGGTTAGAGATCCAAGATGAGTTGAGTCTCTTATCACCAAGTACATTGGAGGAGGCATACCAATGTGCCTTAAAGGTGGAAGAGAAACTAAATAGGAAACAAAACTCATGAAAAAGGAAAGGTCAAGCCTACAAAGGTAGAGGACAACAAGATAGAAAGGGAAAGTTTTCATCTTAGAAGGAAGAAGTTGATACATCCAATCAACAAGAACAATCCTCAAGAGGAAGAGGCTTCAGAGCAAGAAGATTTTTCCAGAGAGGTAGAGGAAGAGGCAGACGATATGAAGTTAGCTATCACACATGTGGTAAAATAGGCCATATGTCATGGGATTGTCCAAAAGGTGTTGCAAGATAGGGGAATGTACATGTTGCACAAGCTGAGAATGAACCTAGAGTACAAGAGGAAAATACTGAGGTTCCAGAGGTAGAAGAAGCCTTACTTATGAGAGGAACTTTGTTGAAACCAAACAAGGAAGTGCATGAACCAACACAAAGGAAAAATCTGTTCAGAACAATGTGTAAATCCAAAGGTAAGTGCTACAAATTAATCATTGATAATGGTAGTTGTTGGTCCTGAGTCTACACTTAAGGCTATAAAGTGTAGAGTCTAAGCATCTAAAATGAGTAAAAGAAAAGGGGAGAAATAACTTCGGGGGATGAGGCTATAGCCGATCTCTGAGTTGTCTTTGTATAACTTCCAAATATTCTTGAATACTAATATCCCGTTCGATGGCAGCCCATGAACGTTCAAGCTCTGTCTGGGTGATGAAAATATTAAGTGTGGTATCGAAAAGATTCAAAGTGATGCTGGTTTGATCCGATAGGCCGGGTTCGATGTTGGGTTGTCTTACGACGGGTACAGTCATGGGGAGAACAAAGCTTTAAAAGAGGGTTGATGTTTTAAAGTGCTTATTTCAACTTTATATTATACAAGGAAAAATCAGTGAAGCCAAACGAAGGGTTTAACGAAATCGAAGGCCATTTTCCGTAACTGAGTTAAAATCTTGAGATCGAGTATGAAAACATAGAGCTGTCAACAATGTGGGGCATCAATTTCAGAAGAATCCCGCGCTGTAGCAGAAGAACAAAGGAAAGGAATACCTCGATGAAAGCATATAATGTAGAGATCTAAGTAATTCATAGGTCTTGTACCTGCTAGTAGTCGATACAGAGGAAAAATTGTAAATAACTAGACAACTAGAAACTGATCACCACAGTAGAAGTTATACTAAATTGAAGCTAAAACATTCATCAAAGACGTATATGTAAAAAATGACATGAAACATGAAATAACAGAGGAAAACACATAACTCAATCTTGATGGAATATGGAGTCTTCAATTCACTTTGTATTAATTCTGGCTCAAAAGAACTTTCTCTATTACAATCTATCACCAAAAAAAACCCTTTTCATCTCTTCCTCGATGTCTATTTAAACAAAAATTCTGAACATTTAGAATTTCCATCGTTCTGGAAACTTGTCAGTTACAAATGAAAAAATGGAGCGTTTCATCTCCTCATCTTTGTCTTCCCTCGTAAGGGCAGAGCACCTTCTTTCTCTGCTCTTCTGGCTCCAGAAATAGAATGGGTTGGCATCAGTCATTATTTAGCACCAGAAACTTGCCCCTTTGCCTGCTCGATGCAAATGACACACCTTTCCACCAACTGGGCTATTAACCTGGAAGGATTTGCTTGGTTTCTTGCCTCAAAGGTGTAACAACTCTTCGCCAATTGTGGCAACCTTTTCCCTACTTGTCGGTCTTCCACGATGATGGAGCATAATTGTAAACTTGGCTGTACTAGCCATTTGTCCACTTGGACCATATCGACCTGGCTTATCCGGGATATCTCCACTTGTTCCTTCTCCATGTTTTCTTTGATGTCCAACAGGTGTTTAGCTATATTGATTTTTCCCAGCGTCCCAACACTGCCTTCCTTGTCAAGGTCTAACAAATTTTTACTTATCAAGGCGAACGTTTCCTCACAAGAATTCATCACTTCATTAGGTTTCCCCCTACTTTATGATATATTCTGCTCCCAGACCTTCAACAAGATATTCCCTTTGGTTTGTTCTACGATGGATAATTTGGAGTTGTCGACCATCTCTTTCTTCGCCGTAGCTATAACAACATATTGGAAAGCGACCCGAGCTCCCCCGACTTCTCTTTCTCTCAAAGAAATATTTTCTAACACTTGATCTATTGTCTGAAAATGGTTTTGAATGGTTCCTACTTTTACAAGCAGGGTTTGTTGAGCCGTTAATACCTTATGTCAGATTTCAGCAGCTTGGTATCTAAACATTTTTATGTCTAAAACCTAATTCTCGGCCACATCCAATTTCGATTGTAACTCTATAATTTGTTGCCCTTGCTAGCTTACCTGTGTTTGGATAATTTGCGTCGACTGACGCACCTGCTCAAGGTTGGATCTGAGTTTCTTGATCTCCTGCAGATTGAGTATTCAGGCTTGCTCAAGGCTTTTTCTCACCTCGTCCCTGGCATTCGCTTCAGCAATAACCACTTTAGCTTCTAACTTACTGATCAAGAGGTTCTTTCATTTCAACTGGGCCTTTAGAGTTCCAACTGAGTATTGATTTTCTATAGCATAAGCCCCTAGTGTTCCTTCTATCCCGTCTGTGAATTCTTCCTCTTTCATGGCCTTTCCATCTGTCATGATTTTAAATTTTTTAGCCACTACACCCTCCCTTTGATATAATCCTTGTCTCACTACAGCCTTCCTTTTTTTATCAAAGAAAAATTCGTTAGGAGGCAGCTCCTCTATAGAAATGGGCGTCATTTCTTCATCGAAAATCCACCCTGCATTGGGATTCCCCTTTGTGAACCGTAAGGGTGTGATAATGGAAATTAGACTGCCGATTTCCTTGGATGGTTGTTTTGGGGTAGCATCTGTGGCCGGCTTGTTTTACATGAGCGGTAGTGATTCACTCGACCCTTTCGAGGGCATATCTGCTTGACCTTGTACTTGCTTACCCGACGTACCCTTTTCGGGGTTTCCTTCCTGTTGGTAGGGGATTTCGGCTCCTCGCTCTGAGGTTTCAACCTCCCTTGTTTTCTCATGGTTCTTCTCCTTGTTAAGACTCGAGTCCTTTGAACCTTTGACCCCCGTTTGCTATGTAACCAGAAGCTTTGGGGTTTCACCTTGTAAAATATGAGGGAGACAACTCCGCTGGTGCTCCTGGAACTTAAAGAAATTGGCCTTATCTCTGGGTTCCAGGGCTTGAATCTGACTTAGGACTTCTGAGCAGGACCTCGCACCACGGAATATTTCATCATGAGGGGAATCCTCATGTTCATATCTCTTCATGCCACAACTCGCCAAGTGATTTTTCACAACCTTACTAGGGTCGTGCTTCTTGAACTCAATATCCACTAGCTTCATTTCTTCTAAAACCATAGCCTTGGATTTGGCATGGCCAAAATCTAACAAGGAATATGCGCCAATATGAATGGGAAAGGGCGGCCATACCTTCTTTGATACTCCTTTGATATCTTTTCTTATTCTGCCGAGCACAGTCTACCTGGCAATCTCGCGACACAATAACTTATCTGGCAAAAATAATGATAGAGCATATGGAGGGACAGAGGTGCCAAAAACTATGATATATGAAAATTCCGCCTCTATATACCAATCTGCCATGCAACTCAGGTTGGTCGTGACGCTATCCGAAATCCTGGGCAGCGGCTGGCCGAAGATGGCGACGTGCAATGGCACCATTACCCAGTTGAATATTTCGTAGATGAATTATTTGGTATTATCCTCCCACAACTTCGAGTGATAGACATGAATAGGCTCTGTATTAGATGGATCCTAGCTCTAGTTCATTAGTGGGAAGGGTGTCATGAAGAATATGGCATCCATGATGTAAGCATACATAAAGAACGAAGCCACTTTCTTACTTGCCCTCTGTGCTCGATATTCGGTAATTCGACTGGTCAGACTATCAGACAACAGTTTGGCCCAGTCGAAGGAGAATCCCTCGACAACTATATGAATGAGCGGTACCCATGGGAGGAAAAAATGGGTAGTGTCTTCCCTCCCATACAACCTGTAGGCCATCATTTCTATGTACTTGAATTGTGGCTCCAAGGAGGAGATTGAATAGATCCCGTTAGTGTCGGCCCTGAATTTCGTGGGGTGTGAGATCCAATCTTTGATTAGATTGGACAAACTTCTTACATACTGCTCGCACTCCTTCTTCTTGAAACCTTCTAGAAATTCAACATTGTGAGTGAGGTTCGGTGTGCGTGACAATTTATACATTGCCCGGAAATGTTCTGGCCTGAAAGTCCCAATCGTTACCTTTTGTTCGCTGATAATCATCCTGGTTGGGATGTCCACATGGTCCAGTGCCCACCTGATCATATCACAATAGGGAAGAAGTTGGGGCCTTTCTGCTATTTTTTGCTTCTCTGCTTGAGCGACGGTTTTGTATTTGGTTGATAAGTCATTGTTCTCGTTGTCGCTAGAATCATTTGAACAACTTACAGACTCGGATTGTAGAATGTTGGAAACATATGACCAGGTCTTGACAACATTAATACTTCGGGGCGAGGTATCAAAAACAATGTCTAAACCCTGACCTGAACTCTTGACAGCTGCCTTGGACATTTTTCGTGGAGCCATGATAGAGAAACCTGAAACTGGACCTCCTGTCGAAAAAATTGAAAAACACAAACAATGATTATCCTGGTGAAATGGTTCTGCGCGCAAATAGAAATGAAGGCTGAAATAATGAAGGAAAAACTCTCTATCTTGGTCATTTAAACCCATGCGTGTCCTTGCCAACATAATGGTCAAATCGCTTGATAAAAATATTTAGAAGTAAAAAAGAGATCAAACCATCTGTCACCTTACTGCAAATTCAGATAAATGCCATAAATGCTTGATGAGTCGTAACATTGAAAAATGCAGGATCATTCAAGACTTCATCCGTAAACCATGTGTATTAAAGTTCCTTTAAGGCACTAATTAATCTGGTTTAGATCTTTCAATTTGGTGCACTTAGTTGCTAATCCCCTTTTCGACACTCACCACATCGGGTGTTTTCACTCCTAGCCACTGAGCCTCAAAAACCCGAAATTGTGATGGCACGAGCTAATAGATTAGAAGTGATTTAACTTAAGTATTTTAATTATCCATGCTTAATTAAAGAAAATCACGACTTCGAGGATTGGGGTTACGAAGGTGCTGCGCTTTGGGGAGACAATCATCGAGTCGTGAAATCACGATAGTAACTGACCAGGGTTTAAAGTGACTTGTTTCTTGATACTAACCTGGGTAACTTTAACACCACTTCACGACTTCGCAAGTCGGGGGCTTGAGAAACGTTCAACACGTATATCCCGAGAGTGAGGGTACGAGGTACTAAGAGATGATAAGACCCGCTCAATCTTTTAGTAATGGTGATTAAACTTAGGGAGGTTTTTTCCACTTCGCACGTCAGAATACTGCAACTTTAGGGGGGAGACACGTGAAACAAACGAAGTCCTGAAAACCAACTTTTTTGGGCTTAAGTATAACACTTCGTGCATTTAGAGAAATGTGGCTCCAACTGGGGATCTCGTCTCCTTGTGGGATGAGAAGGAAAACAAACCAAGTGCCTGAGAAGGGGTACATGGAGTCATCAGCTTGCTTCGGTGACACTTCGTTTGGAAAGGGGTGCAGAGGACAAATTGAGGTTTCAACTTTAATTTCAAAACTTTCCAAAACTCGACACTCTTCCAAAACTCGACGATAGTCCATTCGGTAACTTTCCCTTCCACGAGGCTGAAAACGGAGCTGCTTAAGATGGTCCAATCAATCTTTGGAAAAATAACAGATACGGTAGGTTTTAGCTTTCGTAAAAAAAATAAAATTCCATGCTTTTAAACGGGGAGACTTGCATGAACTGGAGTTGTGGATCCGGTTTCAAAAATGTTGATTACCATAGTGTAGTATAATTTAAGTATGACAACCTTACATAATATCTTAGATATTGCTTCACTGCCAGCGAGCCTGTTCAGTACCCTGATGAAGTTATCTGGTTCCCTTTATTGAATTTCCTTTCACCACTCCAAACTGTAATCTTGTATTTAAATGCTGAGATGAGGGAAATCATTTTTATGAATTTCCTTTCATCATCTCTTTGGACTAGACGGGGGAAATCAATTATGAATTTCCTTTCACCATCTGTCTTATACTTTACTTTTGAAAAGTGGAGTGGGGGCAATCAATTGGTGTAACAGAAAACCAGGGGTGATATTCGTTACAGAGGCTTGTCAACTTGCTTTGAGTGCTCTGGACCAACTTTGTCTTAACCTTCACAACACCCTAGTCCGTAGGGAAATAGGGGAGAATTCATTTCCAGGGGTCTTCTTTTGAGAAAGACTTAACCATTCGAAACCTGTTAAAAGACCTACGAGAATTAGGATCCACCTACGCATGGCTTTATTCAGCAAGGGACCGAGGAGTCATGAAGACCAACTTACTTCCCGAGACATTCGCTAGTTTCCCAAATTGAAGCAGAACCTCCTTTCCTCTATGGATGGTATGGGAAGGTGCCAGAGCTTAAGGAGAGAGGGCCAAGGATGACAAAGGGATAGAGAGAAGGCTATGGACCTCAAAACCCGGATGTTATCATGTAATCCTGACTCAGGTGAATACACATACTTATGAGACCAATTCTATGTTTTAAGTGATGTTCGTTTGAAAACCAGATACCTAGGCAATTCATACCTCGACCTTACCACTTTGTTCTCCTCTAAAAGAAAAATATTTGTCACCTATTTCGGTGGGTCAATTTCCTGATACCTGGCCGTCCCTTTCTCCTTTTGCAGTTTGGACTGTAATTCGAGGGCCTGTATGAAACAACACACACAGTATCAGGTCTATCAGGATTTATGGGACTCCGAGTGTCAAAATTTAAGTCTCTACTTCTAGGAAATCAACAACCTGTTTTATTCATGATGAAAGTGAACTTAAAGAAAAGTTTTATAAAAAGAGAAAAGAAAACAAAAACCATTATATACAATGGAGATTTGGAACTCATTTATTGCATATAGTGCTTTAAATAACACCCGTTGACAGGGGCGCTGAGAGTTTCACCGTCCAAATTCTCTAACAGAAATGAACTCCTCCCTTCAGAAGCTGAGACCTTGAATGATCTGTACCAGATATGATCAAATTTACCATGTTTTGCCAAATCTTCCCTCCTAGCATCCCATTTCAAAACCAAATCGCCAGGGAGGAAATCCCTATTTTTGGCTTTACGATTGACCAATGCTTTCATGTTGTCCTGGTATTTCTGCATCCTTGCATTCACCTCGGTCCTGTGTTTTTGGACCTCAATCAACTGATTTATTCTTCTTGTGACGTGGTTCGACTCTTCTTTCTCATCTTGCCAGAGCTTCATTACATGGAGCACCAGATTTATAGGTAATACCACATCAGTCCCGTATACCATTTGAAAAGAAGAAGTACCAATGGATTTCTTCGTACCTATCCAATTTTCCCATAAGGCGTACTTTAAGTGTACATTCCAATATCTTTTGTTTTCGCTCAACACCTTCTTAATTATGGTAATTCAAATTTTATTTGATGATTCGGCTAACCCATTACCTTGAGGGTAATATGCTGTGGAGTGGCCTAATACGATGTTATATTTTTGGCAAAAGTTGACCATTGCCATAGACTTGAATGCTTGGGCATTATCCGTCACTATCTTTCAGGGACAACCAAATCTGGATAGTATGATCTCTTCCAGGAAATCTATCACTACAGAATCGGTCACCTTCCTAGTGGGAGTAGCCTCCACCCATTTGGTAAAATAATCTGTGGTGGTGAGGATCCATTTGTGTTGAGCACTGGAATGTGGGTTGATTTCGCCTATAAAATCTAACCCCCATTTTTGAAAAGGGGCTTTGGTTTTGACAAGAACCAGAGGTAGCGCTAGGAGTTTAGGCCAATAATATCCTGCCATCAAGATTTTATAAGCGGTTGCCCTCCAGGCATGATGCCCCCCGCACACTCCTTCATGGAATTTGTTTATGACCCCCTCTGTTTCCGATTCTACTAAACAAACCAGTAGGAAGCCTAAGGGTCCTTCCAATACAGTTGATTTCCGGATAGACAGTACTTCACCTCATGCAGTTTCAGTGTCCTGGCTTTAGCTGGAGACAGATCGCTAGGGCATTTCAGGGTCAATAGGTAGGACACTATATCTTTATACCAATCTAGTAAGGAAAACTTCTCTTTGATTTTGGAGATAGCTATTTGGTCATCGGGCTCATTTACGTCCTCATGTCCTTCATATCCTTGTAGGTTATTTATTTCGAGTGCTCTGAAATTTGATTCCGCCAAGAGCTTAGCCAGACCTTGTCCCTTTACTAGTTTCGTCGGTTTTACCTCTAGGTCAAACTCTTGAATTTTAGTGAGCCAATGACCCCTCTTTCCATCACTGTCAGGCTAGACCAATATATCCTTCACAGAACTGGTGGGAATGTATGTGATTACCTTGGAGTGTAGCACGTAGGTTCTAAAATCCTTCAAAGCCTTAACCATAGCATACACTTGTTTCTCCATTATACCATATCTCAGTTCAACATCTCTAAGAATTTTACTAAAAAAGGCTATTGGTTGCTCGAAACCCTCTTCATTCTTTTGGAGGAGTACTGTCGTCACTGTGTGTTCAGAGGCGAACAAGAAAATCAGGAAATCCTTTAGGTGATCGGGGCTTGCTAATACGGGCGCTTCGCTGATAAATTTCTTGATGCGTGCAAACGACGCTTTAGCCTCTGTCGTCCATTTCACTTTGCTGTTCTTCTTGAGCATATCTGTGATCAATTTCACGATTTCAACAAATTTTGGGATAAATCTTCTCAAAAAATTTATTTTTCCTAAAAATGACTGAATTTCTTTTATATTTCTAGGAATATTTATGGTGTCTATAGCTTCCACCCTTTTAGGGTCGATTTTAATTCCATCCCGAGACACAATGTGGTCCAAGAGTTTACCTTCTTGCATCGCGAAGTGAGACTTCTTGGGGTTTAAAGACAAACCAAATTTTCGGCATTTTTCAAACGTTTGCTTCAGGTGTAACAAATGGTCCTCGTCAGATTTAAAGAAGACAGTGAGGTTGTCGAGGTAGATAACCATGAATTTATCTTTTTTACCGATGAAGGCAATGTCCATAGTGCGCTGTAAGGTAGCACATGCGTTCATCATACCAAAAGGCATTTTTGTATACATAAATGTGCCCCAAGGGGTGGTGAAAGCTGTTTTTTCTTTATCATTCTCATTGACGACAATTTGATTATAACTGGAAAACCCATCGATCATCGACATCCTATTTGCCCCGACTACTTTTTCCAAAACATGATCCATTTTGGGTAGAGGATAGTTTTCTTTGAGATAGGAATTGTTTAGATTTCTAAAGTATACGCACAGTCTAATCTCCCCGTTTTTCTTCTTAATCAGGACTAAGTTTGCCACCTAGTCAGAGCACCTGAGAGGTACAATTATTTTTGTGTCGAACTGTTTCTTCACTTCTCTTTCGACCACAAGTAGTAAAATGGGGTTGATTTATCTGAGCTTCTTTCTGAAGGGTTTAATACCAGGTTTCAAAGGTATCTTGTGCTCGATCATAGAGGTGTCTTAGGTTCTGAGCTCATCGTAAGACCAAGCAAAGACATCTTTATACTGCCCGAGTAAGTCCTTATACTTTCTTTTTATATCAGGAGGAAGATACTTTGATAACTTCACTATCCTAGGCTCTTTGGTGGTGCCCATGTCGCAGTCTTCGACCTCCTTTGGTTGGGGCTGCAAGGTGGACTTCAGAGGCATGTCGTTTTGATCAAACAACTTTCTAGGGGTATTAGGCCCCTAGGGATCTGATTACTTTTTAACACTAGCAGGCGATGATTTGCAATTTTTTCTTGGAACTCTTGGGGTTCCTCCCCTTCCTGCATAATCCAGGTATGATTGTTTTGGTTTTCCTGGTCAATGTGGGTTTTGGAGAAATCATCCACAATTTCTAGGAACTTTCTGATCTGTTTGTCATCTTTGAAAATTTGCCAATGTTGTATGTTGTTTGGTTTGGATGGTCTGTGCCTTACCTCTATGTGGTATTTTAATTTGAAAGTGGTATGGGGTGCGAAAGTCGAAGCTGCTTTGGCCAGTGAATCGACCTGCTGGTTTTTGGCTCATGGGATGAAATGAACCTTTACCGATGAAAATAAATTTTCCATTAGATCCCAAGCACAATTTTTGTAGGACCTCAGTCTCGAGTGTTGGGCCTGGTACTGCCAATTTACCTATTTCACAATCAATTCAACATCTCCATAGACCTCTAAATTCTTTATGTTTAGCTTCTTGGCAGATTCCAGACCCAAGACTAGAGTTTCATATTTGCAAACATTGTTTGTGCAGTCTACATCCCACTGTAACCTGCAAGAGAAGGGAACGATGAATTCATTTTCAGGTGCTACGAAAAACACTCTCGCACCTGCTCCTTCACATGATGAAGCTCCATCAAATAACATTTTCCAAGTTCTAGTGCTGTGCACATTTTTAGCTGTCTTTTCAGTTTTAATTTCATCGATGTCACTTTCTTCTGCACTATTTTCTTCAGTATCGTCAAAGGACACAATACAATTTCCCAGGTCTTGATCGCTGATTTAAATAGGGTAATTGTTAGGATTCTATGGATCACTTACCGTATACGCCAACCATGTTTCCCTATATAACCGTGTGAACTGTCCACCAAAAACAAGGATTGTGGCATAGGTCATATCCAGCTGGAGGGATCCCCTGAGCTTGGCTCCCCAAGATATAGACAATAGTAAACCATACTTCGGGGGTATATCAACAACAACTACATCCATTAGGACATTTTTCACCGAAATCTAGGCGAGGGTGACTACTAAATCTTTGATCATGCCCATGCACTTAACTCTCCTTGAATCGAACGAGTAAAGAACTCCATAGGGTCTAGTGATTTTGAGGCCTAGTCTATCCATAATAGATTTGGGCATTACACTATGAGAGGCCCCAGAGTCCATCATGCAATTATGCAACAACCGATTGTGCACTTTCAGGGTAATATAGAAAGGGGTGACGGTGTCTCTGGCACCTTCAAAATGTGGACCAAAAGTGATATTAGGCTTGTCATCTTCCAGATTTATTATGTTGAACTGACTCTCTAGATTTGAAAAATTTATCATCTTGGTTATTTGTTTTCAGTATACAAGATTCTTCGCCAACTCAACCAAAGGTATTGGTATCTTGATCTTTTTTATCTTGTTTTCTAAGAAGAAAAATCCCGCAATTTTATCTGTTTCCTTGGCTGAAACATCAGAATCTTCCTTATCCATTTTATTTAGTAGCATTGTTTTATTCTCAACGTTTCTGGTTTCGGGTGTCCGTGTTTCGACTACCTTAGTTCTTCTTGCTTGGGTTTCATCCCCTTTTACGTTGGTATTTTGTGAGTCTACCCCTATGTTATTTCACATCTCGGTCCCTTTCTGGGCGGGCTCATATATTTCGCCCCTAGGAAAAATTTTCTTGGGTTGCGCAGTCGATGTAGATTTGTTTCTGGGCCTCAGATTGTATTAATGCTGGAGCTCAGCCATTATGGTGTCGTCCATTCTTTGATGAGAGGGATCATCAACGCCGTTTAGGTTATTGTCTTCAACCGATGATTGTTCAGTGTTCAGGGACTTCTCATAATCTTCCTTCATCAAGTGAGGTTGTCTACCGTTGTCACCTAAGTTGTTTACGTCTTCCTCCAAGTCTTCGAACTATTGCATATCATTTTCCCCAATAAAATTTTCATTTTTTAGCGGCGCTTGGATCTTTTGGTCTTCATTTTTAATTTGTCTTGGTTGAAACTGAGAATTGGGATTTCTCCTGAATTCTCTTTTAACAAATTGATCAACTTTCGATTGGTCTAGCTCCATCCTCGAGATTTTGTTTGATAGTTCTTTGATTATCCTGGCCATGTCATCCATCTTGTCATCTGAGGATCTTCCAGATCCAGAGGGCCCAACTTGTTCTCTAAGACGTCTAGTTTCCCTATTTCCCATCTCGCTTTTAGTTTTTCATTTACCCGAGGCCATCATGTTTGACTCTATTTCCACAACGTCATCTTGCATTCGGGTTAGGTTGGCCCCTCTCCTTTCTCTTAATAGTAGAGAAAAATCGGGTTCAAAATCTCCTGCAAAAGTTACTTTGGCTGTGGGTTGGGATGGTTTAAATTCAATAGGGATCTTATTGTACAACTTGTTAAACCTTTGGATAAATTCCATAACAGTTTCAGATCCCTTTTTCTTTAAAGACCCGAACTCGGTCAAATAGTATAAATGATCCTTTCTTTC
>ML863629.1:8483-22885 GCA_009831015.1 Picea engelmannii | reverse complement strand
TGTTTTAGCATAATTATAATCATAATTTATAATTCAAATAAAATAAAATAAAATATTAACAAATATTAAAATACAATTTTCAAGTTTTTTTTATAAAGTAGTTGGTAAATTTATTTTAAAATGACAAAATGATGTAGTAAACAAAAAAATATGAGGATACCCTGTGAGAAAACAAGGTTACATCACAACCCCACAAAAGACAAAAGGCTTGTTAAAAAAATGTTATTGTGTGGGCGTAGATCCATGTTGAAGAAGAAGTTGGTAGCATAGAACTAGACTTAGATTACCTTAGGGAAAATTTTCAAGTTTTAGAGTATTTCCTTTACCTAACATATGTCACCTTGAGATCTTTGATAGTTTTTCATTTTTAGATTACGTGAGGCCAAATCTTCAAGTTTTAGAGTATTTCCTTTGCCTAAGATATGTTACTTTAAGATCATTGATAATTTTTGCATAGAGGAAATGAAGATTGATAATTGATAAAAGGATCACCAAAACCCGGACCTTTTCACCTAACTTCCAAATATGCGCCAAGTTTTAATGGTAATTCATGTTTATTACTCATTCTATTTGGGTCTCTTTGAAGAACGCCTATTCTAATATGGAAATGGACATGAAGAAATTCTATAGGTCAAGTTGGAATAGAGAAAAGGTTGAACCACATCGTCAATTAGAATTTATGTTACATTATGTGAGAGCTTGGTGATATGGTTATTGTTAAAACTCATGTGCAAGTACAAGCGATGCATTCCAAATTGGGTTATTCATGTTTTTTAAAAGAATGATACCACAAAGGACATCCTTAGAGATTGTTTCAATCATGTTATGTTATTGGTTATTGTAGGAAAATTCTTTATACCTTCTTTCTAGTTATTATGTTGAAATTATTGTCGCTATATTGTCATCGTTTTTATAAAAAAAATTGGAAGAATTGGGACATTATTAAACATTTTTTCTCATTAAAGGAGCCTTAATTTTGGATTGGGCCTCCTTTAATTCATATTGTCTATCACATTGTTTATGTTAGTCACCTCTCATATAGTTTGGGATTATTACACATTTGTTTTTCATTAAAGGAGCCTTCATTTTGGATTGGGCCCCTTTTAATTCACATTGTCTATGTTGGTCACCTCTTATATAGTTTGAAGGTAATAATTTTGTTGAGACCCCTTATTTCTAGGTCCTAAGTCTCTACATAAGGAATACTTGCTACAACAAGATCATAATTGTCAACTTGTTTAAGACCTGGATCCACTATATAGATATTAAGAAGAAACTTAGCATGTTCAACAAAGGTAATAGTATTGTAGATCACATCCAACATCTTCTTCTCGATCACCATGTGCTCAAACTTGGCCTCCCTTCATCTTGACCTTCGTCGCATGAATGGGAAAGGGGGAAGGCCACAACTTTCTCTCATTACAAGGTGTCCATGGAGTATATGTGGCAAGTCATTTCTTGAAGGTTGATCGAACAAGTTGTGGCAACTGAAATCAAAGTACAATCAATAGGTTGTTTTGGATTTGAAATACCCATAATGATACTTATGAACTGAAAAAGTTATTCTTTGCCTCATGTACAACTAGGAGAGAGATCACAATTAATAAGTGATTAGAGTACCTAGCTATGAAAACCATGTGTTGCTGAGAGTGTGGGTACATTGATACCATGCATAATTTATTTTTTGTTTATCGGTTTTTCAAATTAACCCCATCAATGTCAAGCTATTATGACAACATATCTCCATACTTTTATCACCTCATAGGATGCATTCATATAAGATCGCCTACCATTGGCTATATAATTCTAGTTTACCTAGTTTTTTGTTATATTTGACAGTATTTTTATTCCTTGGAAGAAAAAAAATAATGTTACATTTTTAAAAAATATCTCTTTAATTGGATTTTAATGGTATGATGGCATCCTCACATGTGCTATAATGTCATTGCAGATCCTAATGTAGAATCACAAGGTACTACTTGAGATGGAGTGCATCCAACATCTTCTATAATACATGCATGGGTCTCGAGGGACCATGAGAACGAAGCCATTTGGCCTTGTTCTCATCCTTCTGTATCCCACTAGAATAGGGTCACATTGAGGAGATAGTAGGCCTTTCCACAAGCTTGGAAAAAAGGTGTGCAAGAGATGCGAGCATGGGAGATTGTCCCGAAACCCTTAGCATAATGATATGTATTCACAAAACATGATATTGGCTATATCTAAAGGTACAAAGCCTCTAAATCCTCATATGGATGGTTGGAAACATATTCATCTTATTAATGTCTACTCCCTAGCATATGGAAATGGCTTAGACAACCGTGAAAAACATTCTCATGTAGTTTGCATGGTTGTCTTTTAGTCTTTTATCCTCAACTATATACTCTTTTATATTACATTCTATATGGGAAATTTTAAGGAGCCATCCTTATATTAAAGTTCAAAAACCCTCAAGAATCTTACTAATTTTTAAAATTTCAACTATAAAATGTTTGACAATATTTTTGTAAAAACATTAAAATTTATAAGGATTTTATATACTTTCTAGAAATTTTTGGTGATTTTTAGAGTAAAATACTTTATGCTATAAAATTTGAGTGAATAAAATGGAAATCGACAAATCATTTTTTGAAACAAAAACATAGAAAATTAGTCCATGAAAGAAATTTAACCCCTAAATTTTTCTCAAATAGTTTATGAATAAATTTATCTTAACACTACTATTAAAAGTATTTTGGATAAATAGTCCCCGAGGTGTAGGACTGTCGGTGATAGAGTGTGTTGTTAAGGCACTCTGTGATGTTAAAGTCATTAGTTCGAAACCTGCAGGGACAAAAAATCCATCCATGTTAAGGGTTGGTGTTGTTCCGAGAAGGTACAGTCCCTAAGTTATTTTGATGGCCTAGATGCCCTTGAGTCATGGTTTTTCAACCACAAGGTAGTCATGATGGTCACAGACAAACTAACAAACAAACAAACAAAATATTTTGGATAAATCTAATACTATTTTTATACACCCATTATTATTATAAATATGGTCTCTATTACTAATAATAAGAGTAACCTTTGGCTTAAAAAAATTATTATAAATATGGTGTCTATGAATAATAAAAAGAACCTTTGGCTTAAAAAAAAGTCAAATATTTAGATTAAACAAGTGTTGCATGAAAGAGTAGTCCCTGTCAGGATGGATTGGGGATAAATGCAACCGAGTAAAAGCATGTGGGAAGAAAGTTGAAGTACATGTGGTATCCATGCAGAATTTAGCATTCTCGAATTAGTTTTCTTAGAAACAAAGGTTCGTTGACACCAACAATTAGGAATACAATATAATAGTAATAACGTCGTGCAACAAAGGCATTCCCAAATTAGTTATCTTTGAAAGTAATAAAGTCTGTTACATCAACAAATATTCCTTGACAAAAGAAATTAGCATACAATAAAGACAAAAAAATTGAAATTTATCAAAAATTAATAATGTTTGTTAAATGAACAAAGGTTCCTCGACACCAAAAATTGAGCATACAGTAGAATAAAAATAAAAAATGAAAATAACAATTACAATTAAACGAATAAAAAATGAATAAATGAATAACAATTACAAATTAAATAAATAAATGAAAATCTATTACAAATGGAAGCCTCTGGTCTAGATATTCATTTTGTTTTGTTGTAATTGTTATTCCCACAAATACAGATATACAGTAATACACGATTTCTATTAATGAAAGAAATGTACATAGACTGTAAAAATACAGAGTGAAAGACTCACTAGAATGGTGGGAGCTGATATCTAAGAAGAGATGTGACGGTTACTCACATTCGCAAGAAGATGATTACAATTGAGGCTATGAAGGAATTTTTGCAATAAACAAGAATGTCAAAAACCATAGGCATCCAAAAACCTAACCCTAGGAGATGGAGCACCAAAATTCATGTGAGCCCCGTTTGGGTAAGTTAGTACATACACTTCCCGGGGTCGTAACTTTTGCATACGATCTCTATTTTAGGCATATAATAGCTCGTTGGAAAGGTATCGACAAGGAGATTCCTTTTGGGGTCTCAATCATGCCTTTGATTATCATTGAGAACTTAAATCTTGAAAAACCTTCATTTGGGCCCTCAAAATGGTCATCGAAGTTAAAACGTGCTAAAAATAGTAAATTGCCAAAATTGCCAGAAAACCGTTTTGAGCTAGTTGGAAAAGGTGGATGGCCACCGATATCCACCCGAAACAATACTCCCTCCTTAGGAAGCAATGGAATCCATTGCGTTTAGTTCCCTAGGGAGAGGGAAAAGCATTTGCTGACTCTGCATCTCGGTGATCTGCTTGCCTTGCTGGAGACATCGCGCTGCTTCGTTTCTAGAAGTTTGTCACGAACCTCTCAAGGTAGAGGCTATTCAAAAAGTCAAGCTACATGAGAGGACAGTGTGTGGAAGGATTCTTTTCACTTTTTTTCAACCTTGTCGATCTTCTTCTGTAGGATAGAAGGTGCTTGGGGAAAGGCTGTAGTGGTTGCAGTGTCCTTCTATTCCCCTTTTGAACAGACTGTGAAGAAGCTGAATTTTCCAGTATGAGATACTACCTTGCGACACTTTTTAGGTGGAACAGTAGTTGGAACTACCTTTGGTATTCTGTAGATATGACCCTCGAAAGTAACAATAAGACTATAGGGTCAAGACTCATAAACAACATGGCATCTCCACATATATGGTTGGCCCAAGAGGACATCATAGACATCCAATGGGGAAAAATTACATAATACCTCATCCTTGAAGGGTTGGATGTTGTATGATAATCGACACTATTGTCTAACACAGAGATCTTGTCCTTGGTGAAGACACCTGATGTTGTATGGTTGTGGGTGTGGTGTTGTCGATAATTCCAACTGTTTGATGACCTCAGATGAGGTTATTTTGGCTTCCGCTATCAATAATAAAATGCAGTGGGGTCCCCTTCACCCACATCTGTGAATGAAAAATACGCTCCCCCTCTTCCAGATCTATTGGTTGTTCTGGTTGAATTGTTGAGGTCACGACAATAGCAGTGGGGTGTGCGTCAATGATCTGTCCTTTACCAGTATTTTCAAAATCAGATTTTCAATCCGGGTTCAGCTCCTTGTTTTTTTTCTTGACCACCAATGATTGTTTTGAGTGACATTCATCATTGTTGTGCGAAGGGATTTTGTGGAAATCACACCATTTTTTGGTGTCCTTCTTTGTCTTCCTGTGACCCTTCTTTTCCTGTGTCTTGGACTAGTTTTCGGGAGACTGTTTGTTAGGGCCATCTTTGTCATACTTTGGTTGTTGCATATTTGCGGGCCTAAACTCCCATTTGTTCTGGTGCTTAAATTTTTTCTCAATTTTAACAGCATATTGATATGCAGCACCGAGTGATGAGATGTCCATAAAATCCATTTTAGTCTGGATGTATCTGTGTAAAGCCCCACGGTATTTCAGAAACAAATGTCGCTCGAAGTCTTTGATACCTAGCTTGGTGCGCAAGGTATGGAAGGTATGGGTGAACTCTGGAACTTCTTGGCCCCTCTCCTGCCATAGTGTGGTCCATATCATGTATTGATCCTCATAGTTTCCAACAGGGTAATATTGTTCCTTTACTACATCCACAAGAAAATCCCAAGTGGGATCGACCCCATATATTGCAGACTCCTCTATGGAACTTCGATCCTAGTAAGTTTCCCACCAATGTTTGACATGAGGGAGATATTTAAGGAGTGTGAAAGTGATCTTTTCTTTGTCGGAAAAATTGTGAAAAGAGAAATAACCTTCTAGCAGAGTTAACCATTCTTCTAGGGCTTCTACATCTATCTATCCTTCAAATACAGAAATATCAAAATTAACTTGTACATTGAAAGGCAAGGTGCCTCCAAAGTGGTTTCTTGATGAATATGCACCTGATGCTATCAACAGGCATTGAAGGATGTGGGAAAAAGTCTCCATCATTTCGTCCCCGTATCGCGTGAGAGCTTTCTCAAGCAACATATTGATATGATCCTCTGCTCTGTTGTTTTTCTTTTCTTCCGCCATTGAGGGTTTCTTGGGTGTGCGAGAGAAAATCTCTTCAAGAGAGACAAGCTTGAGACCCAACTTGCTACACTCGGACCTCGTCAGGGACATGCACTGAAAAAACTATCAAGAGCAACATGCTTTGATACCATTGATCCAGATTATTTTCGGCACAAAATGAGAGTAGAGATATAATAAATAAATGCACAGATATATCACAAATATTCAATAATGTAGCAGAAATGTATCAAAGATGCAACCATAAATACAGATATACAGTAATACATGATTTCTATTAATGAAATAAATGTACAGAGACTATAAAAATACAGAGTGAAGGACTCGCTAGAATGGTGGCAACTTATCTCTGAGAAGAGATGTGACAACTACTCAGATTCACAAGAAGATGATTACAATTGAGCCTCTGAAGGAATTTTTACAATAAACAGGAATGCCCAAAACCCTAGACATCCAAAAATCTAACCCTAGGAGATGAAGTGCCAAAAGTCATGTGGGCCCCATTTTAGTTCAATAAAGTAAAACAAAACTTATGCCTAACCCTGTTTTATAGTTTAAGTTGCGAAAATATGAAATGTCCTTGAAATCACCCTAACAACTTTGGTTGATGCACATTAAATCATTCATGATGGTTAGGACTCGAGGAAATCTATCATAGGGGCATCGTCACAGGGACTTCCAATGCTACAACCACCATCGCCTGAACTAGCTCTGATACTGTGCTCTTTGGAGGCCATAAATGAGAATTTAAAGGGGTGCCAACCGACAGGGATAGAAGTGGAGCCCCCACCATGTGGAACGGGTAATCCAGAAGCGTCAAGGGATTCAGGGGGAGGACCTCTACCTACAAACATCACTAGAGAACTGCAAAGGATCAAACTTCTATAGTTTGTCGAGGGTCACACCATTGAACGTACATAAGCATGGTTGGAAGGCATGGCAAGGTGTTTTTCCTTAAGAGACTATGCATCCACTTCAAAGGCGAAGATAGCAATTTTTCAGTTGAGATACAGTGCCTTGAATTGGTGGGGCAACTTGGAAAGGAAATTGCATCTTACCCCACACACTATATCTTGGGAAATTTTTGAGGAGAGGTTCCGAAGGAAATATCTACCAGCTTACTATGAGGAACAACAGGTGGGAGCATTTCATGCTCTAGTACAAGGAAACAGAACCGTAAAAGAATATGAGAATAGGTTTATGTAATTGGTCAAATATGTTTCATATATGGATAATGACCAACGGTAGACAAAATTCTTTGTCTATGGGTTAAAACATAAGATAAGTGCTATGGTGTGGATGTGGAAACCGTCTTCAATAGAAGAAGCTGTGGAAAATGCATGTTATGCGGACGAACACATGAACTTAACCGGAGGTACGAGACCGACCTTTCAGCATCGTCCTGGATTCGTGGGGAAGGCCCCTAGGACATTTCCTAAGGGAGGGGGCTCAAGGCCACATCCATATGGTAATAGAGTCACACCAAGGACAGTAGCCGCGGGGATTTCAATGGAAGCGAGTGCAACATCTCTTTCATCACCAACGACACAGGCAGGTCCATGACCACATCAGGGAGCAACTAGTATGCGTAGGGGTTCCAGGGGAAGGAACTCATTTCAGAGACAGTCACAGAACAGTGCGCAGGTTCAATCTTGTGTTACCTATTGGGGATGTGGAGAACCCCATTACCAGCGTGACTACCCAGAGTTACAATCGGGATTTGTGCATAGAGAGGGAAAGGTCCCGATGGGAAGAGCAAGTGGCAGCCACCAGATTTACACAGCAGTTAATAATCACCAGGAAGAACATTAGTCCATGGTGGTGGAGTCATCAAGTACGCTAAATCATATCAATGTAAAAATTTTATTTGATTATGGTGCTACAAATAGTTTCATTTCACCATCTGCATTAGAAAAGAGTGGGTTGGCAGCCTACGAGCACGATGAATTTAAACAAGTCGAGATGGCTTCGGGGGAAAAACAAGCGGTAGGACCTAGCGTTGATAATTATATAGTAGAACTGGGAGTGTGTACTACTAGGTTGAATGTATACGTCACTGCTCTTAGGACGTATGACCTAATCATTGGAATGGATCGGTTAGAAGTTCATCAAGCTTTGGTAGATTTTTTCACAAAAAGGGTGCTTTGTGTTGATGATGAAGGAAGGCCAGTAGAGATCCAGGGTGTATGGTGAAAGGTGTCATTACGCTTTATCTCAACTACGAAGGTTAAGCGATGCTTGAGGTAAGGGTGTCTACTATATGTAGTGGAAGTAGTGAATGAAAGGAAGGGACCCTCCTTGGATCAGTACCCAGTATTGTCATAATTTAAGAATGTTTTTCCAAATGAGTTACCAGGGTTACCTCCTGAGAGGGAGCTTGATTTTACTATTCAGCTAAAACCTGGTGCATAACCAATTTCCAAGACTCCGTATCAGATGACAACGCCATAACTTTTTGAGTAGAAAATGCAGTTGAAAGAGTTACTAGACTTAGGGATAATAAGGCCCAGTGTCTCAACTTGGGGTGAACCAGTAATTTTTGTAAAGAAGAGGGATGGTTCCTTATGATTGTGTATAGATTACAGAGACTCGAACCATGCTACAGTGAAAAATAGGTACCCAATGTCATGAATAGATGACCTCTTTGATCAGATGAAAGGAGCAGCGATATTCTCAAAGATTGATTTGTGATAAGGGTATCACCAGTTAAGGATTAAGGAAGGTGATATTCCTAAAACTTCCTTTTAAACTCGGTTTGGGCATTACGAGTTTGTCGTAGTACTATTCAGATTGACCAATGCGCTAGCAGTATTCATGAGCCTCATGAACAGAGTATTCTAGAAGTACTTAGACCGTTTTGTACAAGTCTTTCTAGATGACATCCTCATCTATTCCAAAAACGAAAGAGAGCATGAGGAACACTTACAAGTGGTGTTGTCCTGCCTTACAAAGAACAAATTGTATGGGAAGTTGTCGAAGTGTTCCTTCTTCCAGAAATAAATCCACTATTTAGGTCATATAATTTCCGGTGAAGGAATCTCTGTGGAACCAGAAAAGGTAAAGGCCATTATGGAGTGGCCAGTGCCAAAAAGTGCCCATGAGGTGAGAAGCTTCATGGGGCTAGCAGGATATTATCAGAGATTCGTGGAAGTATTCTCTAATATAGTGAAACCCATCACCACTTTGCAGCACAAGGGGGGTCAGGTATGAATGGACAGAAGAATGTGATAGTGCATTCATTGAGCTTAAGAGGTTACTAACTTGTGCACCAATTCTATGAGTTCCGGATATGGAAAAGGACTTCACAGTCTACATGGATGCCTCGAAGCAAGGTTTGGGGGCCGTGCTAATGCAATATGGAGGAGTGATAGCTTATGGGTCAAGGAAGTTGAAAAAAATGAAGATCTTTACGCTAGTTATGATTTAGAGTTGGTAGTTGTAATGCTATCTCTAAAACTTTGGAGGCACTATCTTGTGGGGCGAAACTTTGAGCTCAAAATGGACCATCAAAGTTTAAAACATCTCTTCACTTAAAGGGATCTGAATGCCAAGAAAAGGTGATGGGGTGAGTTTATGAGTGAGTATGATTATGGTATTTCATACATCAAGGGATAGGAAATTGTGGTCGCGGAAGCCTTGAGTTGGAGACCACATGTCTTCTCCTTTGTACCCTTAAAGGTCAATCTGAGGGAACATGTGTTGACACAAATCCAAGGAGACAGTTGGTATTTAAATGTTACTTCAAACCTCTAGAGTGAGAGGCAATTAAATCCAAAGTATGAAGGATATAGTTTGGAAGCAGACGAACAATTGGGATATCGGGGAAGGATGTACATCCCTAAAGACGGGGATATTCGAAGCATCATACTGAAGGAAGCCCATAGAGAACTTTATTGTGCACATCTGGGTGTGAAGAAGATGTATGCAGACATGAGGAAGTTTTTCTTCTGGGTAGGAACGAAGCACGATGTAGTTAGGTCATCTGTTTGCATGGGACACCTAAGAAGATCATTTCAGATAGGGACTCCAAATTCACTTCTAGGTTTTGGACAAGTTTGAAGTCAGCGTTGGGGACTCAGTTGAACTTAAGCACAACTTATCATCCTGAAACATATGGGAAAATTGAGAGAGTAAATTAAGTCATGGAAGACATGCTTAGGATGTATGTCGTGGATAATCAAACCCATTGGGAGAAGTACCTACCTTTGGTAGATTTTGCCTACAATAATAGTTTTCATAGCTCCATCGGAATGCCACCCTACAAAGCTCTGTATGGAAGGCCATGTTGAACTTTGTTGAGTTGGGATAGATTAGAATACCAAGTAACAGTTGGGATAGAAATGATTCAAGAGATGGAGGAACAAGTGATTCAGATTAGGCAGAGACTAAAGGAAGCACATGATAGGTAGAAAAGTTATGCAGATGCACACAGGACCGACCAAAGTTATAAAGTGGGAGACCAGGTTTTCATTTGTATCAGGACTAATACGAGCACCATATGATTCAGGAAGGGGACAAAGTTGCCACCTCAATTTATAAGACCATTCAGAATCCAAGAGAAAATTGGACCCGTTGCCTATTGTCTCGTACTTCCACCCCACTTGCATAAAACTCATAATGTTTTTCATGTATCTATTCTACGTCATTATGTCGTTGATGAATCACATAAGCTAAATTGGAAGGAATTGCAGGTATCGGATGTGGGAACCTTCACAGTAGAACCGTTACGCATATTGGATCGTAAAGTACGACAACTCAGGAACTGTCTGGTAGACCAAGCTAAGGTCCAGTGGGACAATTATAGTCTAGGATCTGCTACTTGGGAAGATGCCGAGACACTACGACAAGATTATCCCTCACTTTTTTTACCACCTCGAGGATATGTTTCTCGAAGGTTGGGTGTATGTAACACCACCTTTTGGCTTAGATAGCCAAGATTACCTGGGGTCTACACACCTTTATTTTCTATTCACAAGTGAAACTATTAAATAATACACTTGAATTTTTTAACACGTATGAACCTTTATAAATGTTTAAATATTATTGATGATGATGGATATGATGTGATCTACTATGTGAATGTAAATTCTATGAATGTTTAAAATTTTATTGATGATGATGGATATGATGCAATATGTTGTGTGAATGAGAATCCTATGAGGGTTCAAATGCTATTAGAATGATGTTGGATATGATGCAATCCATTTTGCAAATGATAATTTTTTGAATAAGTGTCGTTAATTGAATTATGGGATATTATGATATCTATTTCTAACTTGAAAAATTTGATGTTAAAGTTGTTGGTACGCGGATACCAAATTGAAATTATGGTTGTATGAAATTACATGATGATAATGCATACAAATGTAAGAGTTTGTGTTACAGACTAATCTGTAGGTTATGGGATATGAAATAGCCAAGGGATAATGATGATGAAACTGGATGTCATGACCACTGGCTGAGAAACAATATGATATGAATCTTAGTATGTGAAATTATATTGGTTTGGATGCATTGCTATGATATGTGGACCAGTGTAGGATTCCAGGTGGTGAGACTACCCAAAACTGAATAGACGATGACAAAACTCCCAACAACATGATGCCACTGTACATTACATTGTAGGGTATGGACCCTAGTCATGATTAGGAGGGGTGGAGGTATTTCCCATCGTGTATCCTTGGAAATCTGAAGTCATAGGATGACGATGTTAGATCATGCTCCCCTAGATGTGTGATGATGATTGTCATTTTCCTACTGGGGAATCTTGGTCAAGTTAGTGACACTTCCGCTTACTTCAAACTTACGCCAAATTTTGGTGATTTTTAGAGTAAAATACTTTATGCTATAAAATTTGAGTGAGTAAAATGGAAATCAACAAATAATTTTTTGAAACAAAAACATAGAAAATTAGTCCATGAAAGAAATTTAACCCGTAAATTTTTCTCAAATAGTTTATGAATAAATTTATCTTAACACTACTATTAAAAGTATTTTGGATAAATAGTCCCCGAGGTGTAGGACTATCGGTGACAAAGTGTGCTATTAAGGAACTCCGTGATGTTAAAGTCATCGGTTCAAAACCTCTGGGGACAAAAAATCCATCCATGTTAAGGGTTGGTGTGGTTCTGGACGGATACAATCCTTGAGTTATTTTGATGGCTTAGATGCCCCTGAGTCATGGTTTTTTAACCACAAGATAGTCACGCAGGTCACAGACAAACTAACAAACAAAAAAAAATTAAGTTGGATAAATTTAATACTATTTTTATACACCCATTATTATTATAAATATGGTCTCTATTACTAATAATAAGAGTAACCTTTGGCTTAAAAAAAATATTATAAATATGGTGTCTATTAATAATAAAAAGAACCTTTGGTTTTAAAAAGTCAAAGATTTAGATTAAACAAGTGTTGCATGAAAGTGTAGTCCCTTCCAAGTTGGAATGGGGATAAATGTGACCGAGTACAGACACGTGGGAAGAAAGTTGAATTACGTGTGGTATCCATGAAAAATTTAGCATTCCCGAATTAGTTTTCTTTGAAACAAAGGTTTGTGGACTCCAAAAATTAGGCATACAATATAATAGTAATAACGTTGTGCAACAAAGTCAATTGGGTTTAGCTTGGATGATTGTGAGGAATGATTATTATCCTGCCCAGGTGGGTGTTACACGTCAAAATTGCTCAGATGGATAAGTGTCGCATTGTCCCTATCAGTCATCGCAAGTGTCGCATCTTCCCTACAACTGTCGCAAGTTGATTATTCGTGTCGCAAACAATGTTCGGACATAATGTCGTGATAACGACACTAAGGAAGCACTTATGACACCTCATGTGACTGATTTGAAGAGCAATAACTGATCCACTGGAATCAAAGAACTCTTAACACCTGAAAGAAGACCTGAAATAGTGGTTTGGAAGGGGAACGCTCCTCTAATACTGCTAGAGAAGCACTGGCGCCCCTACACCATGATCCCGAAGCATTATAATGCTCTTCAGCCCTTCTGGAGGAGTGCTGCTCACCTTAAGAGCGCTGACGCTTTCCCAGGGCACATCAGGAGTGCTATAACGCTCTGATACCCCTTTTGGGGGAGCGCTCCCTATTCTGGGTCAATTGTTAGCCCGTTGAGTTGAATGAGGAGGAGAACATTCGAGATTAGAAGGCAGTTGTGCTTGAATTCTTGGTTTCATCAAATATCCTTGATCCAAGGAGATGGTTCCTAACTGGTTCTAAACATAACTCAAGAGGTTAAGCCTTTCCCAACCTATATAAACAGCCTCTATGATGGTGGAGAGGGGGAAGAACTGAACATATGAAACTTATGATCTTGGAGGAAACTGACAGTCAGCCAAAGAGAAGTGATCAATGACGCTGTTGTTATCCAGGTTGTGGATCTTTCAGGCAAGGGATGGACGAAGAGGACTTGACGAAGTTGTCGCATTTGCATCTACGATTGTAAGCATTATTGTCATCATTCTCATTAATATGACACACTTGGCATGTTTCTTTCTAGTTTGTGTCTGATACTACATGAACTTATCATTTATTGATAGATCTGTTTTCAAGCTAATGCAAATAGAGTAGGAAGTGGTCGTATCTTGTTTTGTCCACAGACCTCAGCGAGGAGCAAAAGGATTGGAGCGCGACTCAGAGTGTGCAGGGACAAACGTCGATTAAAAGGTACTTCTGTTATTCTCCCTTCTCATCCATTAGGCTTAGATAGATTTTAAAGGAAGTCAGTGTCCACGATAAGCATTTTTCTGTCTAGGGTTAACGTCAATCTCTAGAGGTCGATCTACTTGTCTGCAGGCAGATTTTCCTACAACAGAAACTGGCGACTCCACTGGGGAGATAGCCTCAAATCGAAACACCTTGTTTGGATTTTTCTCCTCATTGAACTTGTTCTGCCCTTTGATTGTTTCAGACCTGGTTTACCCCTCTTTGATTAATTTCATGAGCTGATTGGCTCCTTGTCCCATCATACTCAGCATCCTTGTCAAGTTGGAACTTCAATTTTTGAATTTTCTTGGCATTTCTGGAACTTTTAGACCCTGGCGCCCCTGAGTTAGTGTTACCAGAGCGCCAACGCTTTTTGTAGCCTTACACAGAGCGCTATAACTCTCTTTGCCCTTGGCAACAGAGCTCTAGCCTCCTTTGGCCCCAAAAACTTCAAAATTTGCATTTTTTTGGATTTCTGCCTCTGTGTTCTTCTGCTGAGTGTTTCAATGAGTCAATTTGTCTTCCTTTTAGCATCAACATCTAATATTTTTGGAGAATAAACACCTTGTTGTTTGGATCTTGCAGCCTTCTTCACTATTTTTCATTAGGTTTTCCCTGTTGAGTGAAATTT
>ML863628.1:8155-22886 GCA_009831015.1 Picea engelmannii | reverse complement strand
TCACCTGTCCTCCTATCCAACGATCTTGGATATCTCTTGATCCTACAGTGGCGATCACTCCCTAATTCGAAGGGGGACGGTCATGATCCTTCAAACCCCTTACAAGTGATCTCTGGTGATCTAACTCCTGTGTATATTCTGCAATGCCATTCCTCCTGAGATTTTCAACTTCACGGTCAGAATTTGATCTCAACCATGAGACTCTGACCAACAGAACCGGCCCATACGGGCCCAGTGTTTCAACCAGAAGATATGATACCAATATGTAACATACCCGACCACCCAGAGGTTGGGCTACGCCACTTAAACAGGCTGCAACACACCCAACCACGCACAGGCTAGGCATGATTCAGTCCCAAGACTCAGTTCTCTGATCTCTAATTCGAAAATAAAGGACTTCTCGACAATGTTAGAAGCATGCACACCATATGCATAAGACAAGATCCATGTCACAGCATAAAAGAGATAAACAATGTGCCATGCACAACAAATAAATAGAAGACATGAACATTAGAATACATATCTTAGAGATAATTAGATACACATTGGAATACATTAAACAGAAAACACACAGAGCACTCATCTTTGTAAGTAAACATTCACCAACTAGCTGCAGACCAAGAATGTTCCTCCCAACCATAGATGTTGATGTTCATTTACTCTCAACAGCAAGTCACCCCCGAGCCAGGGATGTGAATCCACAAGTATGGGTCCTAGGCCAAGTCTAAATACACAGTAGTTGGCTAAGTATCTCTCAGGTTTCCCAACCTCACAACAATCCTAATTTCCAGCTCTCTTTCCCCCTCAGCCTTCACAACCCCGAGAAATGAACACCTTTCTCTGTCATGAAGTCCCTGAAGTTGTTCCATTTCTCTCCAGGGCTCCAGTTCTACTGGTGAGGAAATCTCCCTACTGGAAATTCCAAGGACTCTCTATTGTGGATAGTTCCATCTGAACTGCCATCAAGTTCATGCACACAAGCATCCATTCCCTCCGGAAATGATTAGTAAATCATTACATCCACTTAACGATGTCTCTCCTCTTAATTCCATTTATTTCCATTCTCATCCCAAGAGCACACGAACTAGCAATAGTGAGTGAAGAGGAAGAAGAACAATTGAACCAGTGAAAAGAGGATGAACCAAGGGAAGAACGACCCCAAAAAATCCCCCAAGGGATGTTTAAATAATTACATGAAGACAAGAGCCACATGGCTTCCCTCCCAAGAAGCTCATGTAACCCCCTCTTCTCCATAAAATCAATTATGGGTAAATAAAATAATAATAACAATACTTAGCCCCTCAAGCCCCCTCTCTCATGGAATCATAGCCTCCTATCTCTTTTGTCCTTGTCGTTCTTGTAGCCAGTGGTTTATTTTATTAATGTATAGAAATTGTTACATTTCCTAGGCACTCTGGCCCATTTTCAACTTTACCGGCCCAACAACGTGTGGGTGGGCTAGTAGCCCAACCCTGCCAAACCTCTCTACACAGTCTGGAGGTCACGGGTTTGACTCCCGTAGAACCCATAAAATGTTTCCCAAATGACCAATGGAGGGGTGCCACATGGCATCCCAAGACTAGGCCACGTGGCACCATACCATTCTCTCAAATATATGTCATATGTCAAAGCATGATTCGACCACATGTCTTCCCAGTCAGCATGCCACTGTACTTTCCATGTGTCATACGGTTGTACAGACCTTGCCACATAAGCATGTGCCACATGTCACCTTTGT
Source organism: Picea engelmannii (assembly GCA_009831015.1). NCBI lineage: Eukaryota > Viridiplantae > Streptophyta > Pinopsida > Pinales > Pinaceae > Picea > Picea engelmannii. Next base: position 21,148 of record ML863628.1, on the reverse strand, counting down.
AGTGGTGCCACATGTCATACGGCTATACGGACCTTACCACATCAGCATGTGCCACATGTCACCTTTGTAGTGGTGCCACGTGTCACAATATGACTTGTCCACTTGTCAACACCTGCCCATGTCAACACCTATCCACATCAGCATGCGAACTCACTGCCATGTCACTGTACGATTGTACAAACTGTATAATTATCTTCCACGTTAGCACTGTACGGACTGTATAGTCATCAAAATTTTGCATGTTTGGAAAAACAAACAGACCGTGATATATTTCGCATACGGTGTCTGTTTGAGCCTGTTCAAGTTGCGTTGGGTTTGTAATGACGAGGCCTATCCACATGTTCATTTTGAATCCATTTTGAGAAATTTGATTTTTAGGCCTTCCTAGACCCATTTTGATTCCTGGATCCATTATGGATCACCTGTCCCACCCCAGGAGTGTACAACTTCACTGTCACATAGTCCATTGGCTACTACACCTCCCTTTCCAGGGCTTCGGCAATAGGCTAGATTAGGAATTCTCAGAGCTCTATAGTTGCTATTAAACTTCCTCTAGGAGAGCTCACTTCCTTAGCACACTCTCTCACCTGGAGAGAGAGTTTCTCACAGGCCTGACAACCTGTTTCTTCACTCTCGCTCCTCAACACACAAGCATGGTGATGGAAGCAATAGAAACTGGACATGGGGAAACGGTACTGACAGGACTATATGCAGGAAACCCATAGGTACAAGTACAGCGAGGGTATCAATTTGGGCTTGTCGCAAAGGTTCAAGGTGTTTCTTGAGTTCCATAATGGCTTTCCACGGTTACTGTCTGCTTGTTTTGTACGTTGTTCAATCGGGTTAACGGATACGCTAGTCAATCGGGGTAATGGATGGTGAGAATCCTCCAAATGGTGAGAGTGTTTGAATGGTGAGAATGGTTAGAATGACCAGAGTCATGAGGATTCTCCCCCATAAATTTGCATGGGTTTTGGATGACCCTTGGCTCCCTCCAGGAGCACATTTCCCCCACTAGTAACGCGTTCCTCTCCCTAAAGGAAATTAGGATAAATTAATATCCTCTTTACAGCTTTTACAATAATAATATATTAGTCTATTATATCCTAAGCTTGGCCCTTCTTTCCTAGACTCACAAGCCCATCCCTTTCCCTACTCAGTGGATTTTAGTCCCCCATAACTCTTTCTTCGTGGTAGTTCTACACACAATTATGTGTTTTTATTAATAATCTTCATAATTACATATACAAAATCAGGCCCACTGGCCTTAACATCTAGGCTCTCTGGCCTAATAAACACATAATTCTACCAACTTATAATTACTTGGTGCACTAGCCAACAAAACATCATTACATTCATAATTACAACTGAGGCTCAACCTTGGGGTATTATAGCTGATCCTACAATGCCATCATCATGGGGCCCAGAATTTTTCTTTGCCTTATCGAGAGTAGACCACAACGCATCTAGCAATATCCTTATGAAAAAACTCTAGAAGTCGTTGTGTCCTTAGATACATAGGGAACCAAAGACTTCAAGAACCACTCAAGAAATAAAGAAGGAGGGACCTTGACCTTGATCAAGATCTTTCTTCATTGCCATTCTCGGATATGATCAGAGATATGGTTGGCCTTGGTTTGCTCAAATTTGGCCAGAAATTTGGTGTCGGTATCATATCTCACAAGTAACTAGAAATGGTTCAAGAAGACCATCGCCAAGTTGTTAAAGTAAGAGTACCTCGATCCATCCATCTCAATATACCACTTTGCAGCACCCCCTATAAGAGTATGTTGAAAAAGGAGCAACTGGACGGAATCATTCTTCAACGAGTTTGATGAGCACCACAAATGAAAGGTTGTCACGTGATCACCTGGATCTTCACCAGGATTTCCCTCAAATTTTGGAATATCTGAAGGAAACTTAGTCGGCATGGGGGGGCAGCATGAATCGTGACAAATTGGTTCATTCAATAGTATCAACAAGTTTGGCAGATGTAGAGTTTCCAAAAAAGGTAGTTTCAGTTGTGAATTATTTACAGAAAAAGAGGGCCCTGGATTTTGAATAGCACCAGGCTGCCAGGAAAATTTGAACTGTTGTCCAGGGTTTTGGTTGAAACTGTGGCCTTGGCCGACAAAGGGAAACTAAATTTGTTGAGGTTTCATAGGTTGACTAATGAAATTGGATGACATAGCCTGCACAGGGATTGCTCCCTGCATTGTGTTCCAAGGACCTTGGAAGGGAATTCCCCCAACCGATCTGATGGGCATGGGTACAGAGCCTTGCCCAGGGTTCCATTAAGTATGGAAGGGGTTTCCCATGATCGACATCCCTTGCAAGGGAATCGAGCCCTACCAAGGATTCCAAAGACCCTATGTAGAGTAAAATCCAATCGTCGCTCCCTATGAAGGAATAGTACCTTGCATCGGGTTATGTTGACTAAGGGTGGGGTTTCCCCCAGTCGAGAAAGTGGTCGAAGATAAAGAGTTGTTCCTAAATGCACCGAACAAAGAGAATGACATAGATCCCACCGACGTTGTATAAGACAAAGGTCCTAGACTTCCTCTACCAAACAAGCTATAATTAGCATTCATCCCAATTGGCTGCTGAAAAGCGTCGCCGAGCGAAGGGGACAGAGGAGGTATATGACCCCCACCATAAGGGATAGCATTAAAAGGGACAGCAGTTCCCATAGTCGACCCTTCCAAGGGAGAATTTGAGCTCCCTTCCCCTAGAACCATGGTCTGTAAGGTAGAATAAGTAAGAACTGAGTTTGTATCAAAGTCGAGCATCCCATATGAGAAAGGAGTGCTTGTCACATTCTGAGTAAACGGAACAGTGGTTGAATTCGTTAAAGGTATCATACCACTTCTCAAAGTTGTGGGATTCGAGAGAACTGTGGTCCTGATTGATGAAGGTGGGAGAGGAGGTAGGATTTCCCCTGCAGTAGTATTCATAACGGGAGTATGCGGACTCCCAGACAAAGTAGTAGAATTTGGTTCTATTTACACTTGTAGAACTAGCTAGCGCTCAGAAGATGTCACTTCAGGAGGGACAATCTAAATCAAGATCGACGCTGACAAGTCAGTGATATGAGGATTAGTTGGCTTGAAACCTTCAGTTTCAAGGTCATAAATGGTGGTAGTTCCTTCGGAGTCGAAAATTCTCCTCTCGGAGTAGTCTCAGGCATAGTTTCCTATGGCCCAGTCGCTTCGAACTACCCTTCTTGATCAATTCTTCACGTCAACGGTGGCAGAGGTCGCTCCAAAGTAACCGGTGACAAGCCTTGAAGCCTTCGCAACTGAAGGATTTGTTGATATTCCACTTTGTGAAATGATAAAACGATACAGTAAGGTTTGACTAGCGTAGAACATAAATCACACACTAAAAAGTTTCCTAAATATAAATCAAGAAGTTGACTAACTAGTGGGAAGGATGGTTACGCCAATCGACACTAGAGAGTCTAACCGATGCAAGTGAAACTCGAACACAGAATCACCCTACGGTTTTACTCTGTGAAGTGTGATCTGAAGTCTTCCCTAGGTACTGCGGTATACCCCCGCATTCATCTGTGTAAGTTCGTAAAATATGGGAAACTAGGTTTCCATCTCGCAGTCAGTTACCAGGTGGGTACAGTTGATAGTCGGGCAAATCATAATGAGCAGGATAACAAGTCTGAATCCCTTCAAGGGTATCGAAAGAAAGTGGTCCGGAAGACAAATAAGGATCTCAAAAAAAATTGAGGTCCACGAAGCTCCGTAGGAAAATGTGATCGGTATTGTTCCCGAGAAAGACCCTCAATATACAATCCCCACTATGTTCAGTACATCTTTGGAGGGGTTATCTCCTCTTTATTTCCTCACACAACCTCATTTTTATCCCCTATGTTAGAGGGGGGTCCCATCTAACTCTTACGACACTGGACTTAAAACACTCCCTATCTCAGACTCCAATGTTTTTTTTAAAGTGGCCTTGAAGAGTTTCCTCTTCACACCTAATTCAAGTCCCTAAAACCCTAAACTAGTCGGTGAACCCTACAAACAGAAAGTCTAATAATTTTTAGATTAAGCATTAATTTCAAGGCTTGATTTATGAAAAGGGTGCGGTAGTGAAACTGATGGTGTTATGAAGAGACGAATAAGGAGGAGAACTTCAAATCATTTGAAAGAAAAAGATACTTTGAAATTAAAAGCAAAACTTGTAAAAACGCTTTGTAAATTCAAATTTTCTAATTAATATTTCAAGATCTTGTAAATGAAGAAATCCTAAAAATTGATTTCGTTTGATTAAACAAACTACCTACATTTTAGAAAATCGAAAATAACTTTGAAATAAAGACTCTTTTTTCTTTTGCAAATAACAACCTTGACTACTTTACCAAACTAAAATGCAAGAAAAAAAAAAAAAATCGCACTACTTTAATAAGAAAAACTGAAGTAAAAAAAAATTGTTAGTTTTTCAAAGAAAGAAATAGGAATAAAGAGAAAACTGAAAACAATATTGAATAAGACCCCAAAGAAACTGCAGATCACAGGGATTCAGAGAAGAAACCAAAAGGAGGATTTAAAACTTGACAGCTCGCTCTAACATTTTTAGGGAAAACAAAAGAAGTCTAAGGAACAAGTAAACCAAAACTTAAAACCCAAGCTATGGCCAAAGACAGAGACACTAACTGGTTCAAGAAAGTCCCGAGAAGTCTGAACTTCAATTAGGAAAGAGACAAAGTCTCTCTTTTTTAAAAACCACTTTCAAGACACACAAATGTGGGTTGTTGCATCAACAGTCTACATATGTACGTGGGTTGTCTACTTTGCAGAGTGCATATGTACGTGGTTTGACCCAAAAAAGTGCACATACACCTCGGAGACTTTTCAAAAATAAAAATACAAGGCTGACTTACAGGGCATGGGAAGTTGGTATGCACCTTGCAGGTGACCAGGAACCCTTAAAAGACTCAGTAAACTTGACTGAAAATCAAAAGGAAAACAAAAAACCAATCAACAACCCAAAACCTCCCTAAAAACCCTAGAGACAATCCCTAGTATGGTCACCAGTTATGCTAGTGGAAAAATCCCCCTATAACTATACCAGGGTTTAGGATATAGACAGAGAAAATTACCTTCTAAAAGTAAACCTAGTTTCTACACTACCCCAAACATACCAAAATAAATGAACAGAAAGTAGTATAAGAGAATATCGGTAACTGTACATTTTATCCAGCGTCTGGTGATGATCTCTGCAAGCTCTATAGCTCCAAAGGCTGCAAATATCTTCCAAAATTTGACTTGCATCTAAGACTAGGAAAACGTGACTACAAGCATGTTATTTATATTCCTAGATTAGGGTTAGATATCAAATGTCATATGTAAATCAAAGAGAAGAAATAAAACATCATGATTTGCGACAGGGAAAATAGATTCTTTTATTCATTGAACAAAGACTAAAACTTACAATCCTTTTCAGTCATTGTTCTGTGAAGCTGGTCCAGGCTCCTCTTTACAATGCTCCAAGTACACCTTCAATAGGCCTCTTCTCACAATCTCCTCAAGGAAATCGAATGAATTGGATGGAAGAAAAGGGGCTGAAGAGGGAATGTTGAGGAAGTAACTCACAAACGCTTGAAAATGATTGGGGAAGGAAGGTAGATAGAAAATGGGAAGAGTTTCACTTTTCTAGTGCTTTCTTGTGAAATGAGACCCCAACACCTCATTTTATATGACAAAAGAATGGTTATTTGGTTGGGGGATGGGTTATAGCAGGTGAATTGGTTGGGAAACCTATAATAGCCCAAAAATTTTACTGAATTCCATACAACTTTTTAGTTTTCACAACTTTTGTAAGAATACGTGGGTTGTTTAGTGTGCAACAAGCGTATGTATGTGGGTCATCTAGTATGCAGCAAGTGTATGTATGCAGGCAGTAGTGGTTCAGGGCGCATACATTATCAAAAAATTGGTTTTTTAAGTAGAGATCCTTAGTAGTGATTTGGCAAATTATGCAAGTAAGAGGGCCAAAGCCATGTATGCATGAGTAGGGAATTTTAGGGCTATAACACCTGGCTAGCTCATTCTCTGTTCATCCCACATCTTTGTATGTTGTTGATAGTAATCATTCAGGAATATTTCCTGGGGATAGTAATCATTCGGGGAGATTCTTAATTCCAGCAACCATCTTCTTGTTTTTTGGTGCAACTAACAAAATTCGAGCAGTCGAATACTTGGTAGTCTTTAAGTTTAGTGTGAAATTGAGAAAACTCGATCCGATGTTCACTCTACGATATTCCTCACACATTTCCTTAGGTGAGTGAAAAACTATGGAATGAGAACGCACAATTTTGTTTATGTGCGCTCACAAAACTGAACCCAAAACTTTGGGTTCCAACAATTAATACAAGGTGATTCGAGTTGGTTTCTTAGTATCTTATGTGTGAATATTGATTCTATTTTTCTCTCTCCTCTCTTTCTTTTGCAATTATCTAGTGTAGTATTTCCTACTCACAATTAGGTCTTGGAATGTGGTGTTATAGAAAGATTTTCCTCACCCCTTGCAACTTGCTTAGAAGGCCTTTTCCATTTCCCTATGCAGACTTGAAGTCCCTTTTTGCAATTCCCAGAGCTAAAAATATTATTTTTCCACATATACATGCCCTAACATCTATAAAACATGTGTATACGCAAGTTGCACCATTAGATCCCACGTACATCAGGTTTTTGCCAAAATTAAAAAATGGTGTCGGGTTTCCATGTCACATCACGAGATCCATGATCCTTAACCTTCCATATACTAGAAACATTCGGAATTGCCCCTTCAGTTCCATTTGAAGGCTATAAATGGATTATGGGCCATATCCAAGTTGTGTAAGAGGAGAAGAATTCAACTTTTGAGAGAAAAGTTAATTTGGAGAAATTATTCACTTCATATTGAGTTTGCATCCCTTTGTCCTTTAAAGTCTGAACACATTGTTCAACCCCCAAGATCTTCCCTCTTTGATGGAGAACCTCATTGTCTCTCTTATATGAGCTTGCCTTTGGTGGAGGATTGAAGTGGTGGAGGCCTAGCTAGAAGGGACTTACTTTCTCATTTTCGAGATGTGTTGACACAAAATTTTGTCATTCATACACTTTTGTTTATCATATTTTAATAGAATATTTTTATGTGGCTCCTCTGGCTCCTCTGCATATTTTTTATGAATATTGATGGATTATGCTATTACATGTGCTAAATTTACATATTCTCACTATATGCTTGTGTATCTTGGTTGTTGAGGACAAGTTGCAGGTATATAGATTTGAGTCGAGTGCTCAACGGTGGACTTTATTGAACGTCTAGCCAAGGTAGGATATTTATCTTGCCTTGTTAGTATGTTTGTTTATATAGAATACTTGATATTAGAGTTGATTTATGAAATCATTCTGTCTGTTATGGCTTACCCCATGCCATAGAGTGATTTTCCTCGTAATAGAATTGGCGACCATATTGGGGATAGAATCTTCTTTTGGGGGTTTGGAGTGTTTTTCTCCTTAAATTGATCTTTTTTACCTTGAGTTTCCTTGTCGTCTAATTGCTTGACAACCTCTTTTCATTTTGACTCTGAGTTTCTTGGCCTTATCCTTAATCTAGCAGTGTTTTAAGACACATACATAGTTTTTCCCTGACAGACGCGTACATACGCGAGCTGTCATTCTATAGGGAATGTACATCTGTTGTTTTTGCGTAGAGATTCATGTACATCATCATTGTTTTGCTTGATTGTTGAGTTTGGTGTTTTCTCGGTGAGTTTTCATGGTTATTGAGTCTTTTTAGGTCTCTGTCATAATTATTGAGTGCCTGTAGAGTGATAGGAAACCTTTCTTTGGTTGAATTTTCATTTTTTCTTTCTCATCATCATTTTGATTGGTTATCCATGCATCTTGGGTTGGGTGTTTACTTCTTGATATCCTGCTTGGTTTGTCTCTTTTTTCTTATAGTAGGGTCTATATATCAAGTTGTGGATCAGTCCTTACATTTTCATTTCTTTATATTCAAAATACAAAAAAATACATTTTTCATTATGGCATATGATCTTTTGGGTTCTTATTATTGATCTTGATACATTTATGGAAATATTACATCTTATTTGAAATTGCAGAGTTGAATTGAAAGTTTCATTTTGAAAATATTTTCAATTGTTGAGAATTGAAGTTAAGAATTTGCATTATATTCATATTTATTTATTTTACTTGTTGAGTCGTAACACCATCAGCTTCACAACCACATCTTTTGAGTAAACAAAGCCACTAAAAGTAACGCCGATAAATTTAAAATTGATAAGAAATGATTTTACTTTTCACGATACACAAACTAATTTAAGATATAGAGCCTTGGAATAGGATTTTGAGAGTAAAGTTTTCCAAGGCTATTAAACTCAACATATGTGTTTGAATAATGGAGTGGTCAAATCCATTGAATAATTGGTGACTTCAGGAGGCTCCTCTCACACCATATTTAAGCACAAGGTCATGCGAAGTTGGTTGCAAAGATATCCGTCTAATACCTTCTTAGCGTCATATATATTTCTGGGGAACTATTTGTATCTGGGGGTCTTGCTAGTGCCTTTACCCTTGTGAGAGGTGGTTCTTTCAAGATTTTGGGATTTGTTACCCTGCTCATACATTGGACTCGACTTACTATTGTTTGTCTACGCATTAATTATATCATGGTGGCTTTAGTTGCTTGACATAGGTTTCCACATAGGTTACTTGCAGGGTTTATTCTATAAGTACCCTGGGTCAGATAAGGGTCGGACAACACACAACATTTATGGAGGATTACCTATCTAGGGGGATCTAATCGACTATGTTGTTAATCCCACGAGGCCCCTTATAACTAATTATGATACCTCTGATCTTTTGAAGGGAGTCTTAGGCCCCTCTTGGGCGAGGCAAACCTACTTTAGTGAGGGAGGCCCATTTCAGCCACAATATCCTGTTTGTGTGCATATTGGCCTTATTGTTTATTTTTTTGTTATCTTTGATTGTTATTTATCCTTAGGATTTGTTTTATATCTCAAGTCTTGAGTTATCGTGGAGCCAGACCCGCTTCCTTGCAGTTCTCGCATTTTGTTGAAGTTACCACCGCATCTTGAGTATTTGCCTTCTAAAAGGTATAAAGTTTTCAACCATGGTACACACAACTTCACCTACTAGAATTGTGGTCATACAAGTATGAGTGTTGAGTCGAGTCAAAAAAATATTGGGGGTCCTTTGAATCCCATACCTATCATAGTTAATCGAACAACTTCTATGCCTTTGACCACTACAATTGTAGTGTCAAAGGTTCCAGTCATCACTCCTATCCAACCTATGGTTTCTACTAAACCTATAGTGAAAAACCCTTTTGGTTCTATTTTTTGTACACCTGGGTACAATACTCAATCCATCCCTACAGCCTCCAGCACTTTCTCTTATGGTATGTTGAATCTCACATCAAAAATTTTGTCATCCATTCCAGCGATGATTACAAATCCTAGTATTGGACTTGGGGGCATGGCTCCTCTACATATCCCACTCTCTTTTGGTGGAGCTCACATTCCCCAAACTAATCCTATGGTTGGAAGCCAACCTCATTTTCTCCCTAGGTCTAATACTAGTCTTCATCCTCCTGGATGGAGTAGTCAAACAGGTGTACAAGTTGTTTCTTATGTTCCATCCTTTACACCTACACCCTCCACACTGATTACAACCAACACATTTGGCATGACGAATCCATCTCTATTCTCCAGATTTCCACCTGGGGGAGTTCAGTTTCATAATTTGGGCAATCCCCAACCTGGAGCTACTCTAGCCAGGGGAAACATTTATAATCCTCATTATAGCATTCCTACTGGAATGATGCCCAACTAACCCCTTATGAATCGGTTTGTAAGTGGGTTTTACAATCCCTGAAAGGGCCATGGTGCATACCAGAACCCTGGATGGGATGTGATTCCCTAGAAACAACCTTTCCCTGTCTTCTTTCCCATCATTGTACAGAGTTCGTCAGGAGCATGGGTCAGATGCCACAACCCCGACTCCATTTTCTGGGCATGCTTAATTTTCCATACTTATCAAGATTAATGAATGACCTGGTGTGTCATGATCCATCATGGCCCCCCGCTCCCACCAAGCTTCCTTCAGATATACCAAAATTTAAGGGCAAGAGTGTTGAGGAATCTGGTGATCACGTCATTACTTTTCATCTTTGGTTCTCTTCAAATTCTCTTAACGATGATTCTATTCATTCAACATTGTTTCAACTCACCCTCACAGGGATCGCAGTGAAATGGTACATAGAGCTACCAGGGGGGACATACGGTAATTTTAATCAAATGGTTTTATTCTTCCTCAACCACTTCCAATTGTCGGTTCATTACGATTACAATATAGAACTTTTGTCAGACCTCCTCCAGGACATAGCCACCCACATCTTGGACCATATCCAAGAGTGGCATAGATATAAGAGGTTGATCAAAGCCTACATTCCTCCAGAGTTCTTATTGGAATGGTTTCTTAAGTCTTTAATGCCTTATATTTCAAAGGATGTCTCTACATCCGAGTAAAATATGAAGACGAAGCAATTTTCAAATCCCATCAGTTAGATATCATATATTCTCAATCTGGGATGTTATAAAAAATTCATCCTGACACACTGAAGTCAAACTATGACCCTAGACAAAATCCCAGGCCTCATGCCGATGGAATTATAGGCTCTACAAATGTGAAATCTATAGAATTGGTGACAAACCAGTTGAAAGAGTTGTCTCTAAGCTATTCTGTAGGAGGACAAACTTTGTGTGTGTCCATTGCTCCCACTCATTCATCTAATGTGCATTATGTACAGTCATCGACCAACCCAAATGGTAAACAACAACCAGGAGGGAACAAAAGGAAAGGACGTGGTAACAATTGTAAGGGTAGGAGGAATGATAGTAAAACCAAGGACAACACTAACAATGATACATTGAAGTTTAATGCTGGTGAGGGAAAGAAAGAGAAGTGGAAGGTGAAATTCCCTTGTAAGCTTTGTACTGATGATCACCTTACCCACTTGTGCTCCAAACTCGAGGAAGTTGAGAGGATCTTATCTATATTGTCTTCCATGATGACTAATACTTTTCCATATAATCAACACCTAGCCTCGAGCTCCTCTAATGTCAGAAATGTGTCAAATAGGAGTCAAAAGCCACCTCCACATGAAGGTGACCGTCTATGTGTAAATGTGGCTAATTCTCATATTAATGTAGCCACTCGGTCTCACAATTACAGTTCTTCACAAGCTATTCCAGGTCTAGAATCTCCCCCTTCTCTGGAAGTGCCTTTGCAGATCGAAAATATAGAGCCTCTGCCTCGTATTCCAAAATTATTACTAAAACACTCTTCCCACAAACCTAATGCTAGAGCTTCCTTGAACTACTATATTTTCTAGGATCTAGTTCAAACCCCTTGTGTGATGTCAGATTTGGAGGTACTCCAAACGTGTCCTTCACAGAGGAATGCCTTTCTCTATGCGTTAGGAGATCTAGACCCATGTGGCTCTAAGGTTATCAATTTTGACTTTATGAATGTTCAACCTCCCTTTCCTTACCATGTGGCCTTCCAAATCCACGTGGATTACTCAAAATATACCATCAAACGTACTGTTGAGTACATTTTTATGCTTCATTTTTACACTATAAACTACACTTTTTCCTCTATAACCATCCATTTTGCCTCCATTTCATTCCATATTTTCCATAAAACAGCTTATGCAAGGTATATTTATCATTCTTTAGCTTAAGAATTGAGTTTTCAAATTTTTGGCATTAAAATTGAAAATTTATCAGAAATTACAGGATTTGACTAAATCTCGTAATTGCTCCTAGGTTCGTGTACTTGCAAGACACCTGGGCGAAATCTGAGACTTGGGTCGTGATCCTTGATGTACAAGGATGGATGATGAGCTATCATATTTGATATCTGAGCCTTCCAGGTGTCTGGTCAATGTTGGTCAAACAGGGCCACTTCATCAAAAAATACCCTGTTTTAGCCTTAAATCATGGACAGTTTTGGATTTTCGTGGGATTTGGTCATATCTTATGGATCTGAAGGGGGAATTCGACCTTACTAGAATATATTATGTATATAATCATGATATTTAGGAGATTTATTAGCATTATTAGTTTTAAAACTCTTGTATAAATACTCTAAAGCATAGACTAGTATGACAACCTTGAATGTGAATGAAGAAACTTTGGAATTTGCAATCTTGAGATCATTCCTGCGTTTTTCTCTTGATAATGCCTATGATATGATGATGTGAATGGTATTGGAGCTATTTCTTAGCTGAGACAACTCAAGTGTACAAGTGAAGCATTGGAGGGCCCCCTTTGCCAAACTAGTACACTCTTCCTTTATGTTCTTTTCAAGTAATCTTTGATACATGTTTTAGATTAGATCTTGTTGTAGATGAGTTTATTCTTTGATGTAGTTATATGAATTCCATAGTTAAGTAGAATGATTAATTTTTCTAAGCCTTACTCATGTTGTGAATGATTTCTTGAATAAGAATTCAATGTGTAGTTTGCTTTCAAGCATTAGGATAATCATGAATGTTTTTTGAGTTATTTACGCTTTCAGTACTTTTGATTTAATTTGATGATAGTTGCTAATGAATGAAAGAAAACAATGAATGCATCTCTTGAATAAGAGTTTTGTCCTTCTAGCATTAATAAGCCTTAGAACTAGTTCGAACATCTCTTGAATGCTTATTGTTGATACTCTTTAGGAAAACAATTGTTGATTACTGTTATGAGATCTATGAATAGGACTTCTGAACATAAGATTAGCATCTCTTCCATATTCATCCCTTAGAATAGGTTTTGGTTTATTCCCATTAAAGAATAAAATTTATCTCTAAATCCATATATTTTGGATGTGCCTCTAAGTCTTACAAACACCGGATTGACAATCATTTGCACTCTAATTTACATCAGTAGATTGG